>OY759214.1:4049646-4262086 GCA_963662175.1 Aradus depressus
CATAAGCCTTGCTAAGCTGCCGGTACTCCTCCCTCCGTATTACCCTCTGGAGTGGGTTTTGGTTTTGGCACCGCTGAAACCTCCTCCTGGCACGATATACAGCCTTCTTGGCGAGGGTAAGGTCCTCACTCCACCAGGGTACCTTCCTGATCCGGTTTACCTTCCTGGGGATGGTCTCATCGGCAGCTCGAAGTAGTATACTACTGAGCCTGCCGACCCCATCCTCAATCTGGCCAACCGGTTCAGAACTCCTGAGACCCTCCCACTGATCGTCGCAGGAGTAGGCGGCAACGGCGGTCACGAAAGCGTCGGAGATGGCCTTGCGGGTAGCAAAGCGCGGGTCTCTAGGCCGGACTGCGGGAAGATGGGCGTCAAAGAGCAGAACATCCAGTACACTATGGTCGCTAGATGTGATCTCTCGGACGCTGCAGCTGCCCACAGCCCGGAATAGTCCGCTCGACACCAGCGTGACGTCAACATGGGACACTCCATTGGAACCGTGGAATGTGGGCGGAGAAAGTGGGTCATTGACTATGCACAGGTCATGGCGGGCGATCAAATCCAATAGCCTGTCGCCCCGGCGGTCGGTGCGAACCGATCCCCAGGAGACTGACCAGGAGTTGACGTCCGCCAGAACTATGACATTGCGCCCCGAGAGGGAGTCCAGTACTAGGTCCAGGTGGCCCAGCTGTCGTCCTATGTTCTCAGACGGCGGGAAGTATCCGCTGATCACGTAGCAGCTTGCGTTGGCGTACCTGATACAGGCCACAACTATATGGCTGGTGGAGAGATGGTGGAGCGCCATCACATCCACCTGGGGGCCGGTCACGACGATTGCGGCCATTGGCCGTTCGTCGTTCCGTGCGCCAGTAATAATTTTGTGGCCAGTACCCAGGCCTGCCACGCTGCCTCTAACGCAGTAGGGTTCCTGGAGAGCTAGCACCTGGACGCCCTCCGATGACACTAGTTGACGCACCTCATCAGCCACAATCCTGCGCCTATTCATGTTGTGCTGCCACAAACGGAGGCCCCCGCGCATCCTATTCGCCATAATCAGTGCGTGAGGCCAACGACTCTAACGCACGGATATATGACGGGCAGGTCTCGCTGTCCGCCTGGTGAGCGACGCGGGAGCCCCGTGTGCCTCAGTTACTACACTTCGGCGGCTTAGACTTATTCAGACAACTGGCCCTGTCGTGCCCTTCCTCCGAACACCTCGCGCACACCCTGGGTCGGTTGCACGACTTTTCCACGTGACCAAAGACCTGGCAGCGCCAGCACCGCGAGACGTCCAGGCAGTCCCGGACTCTACATGAGTACCACCCTAGGGTGATCCTTCCGGCGCTGATGATAGCCCTCCTCGTCTCTGGGGTCACCTCGACGACCCAATGAACCGTCGATCTGCTCTTGGGGCCCTTTTTATATATTGCTGTGGGGGGGGGGGGGGGGGGGGTGAGGTCGGGGTATTGGGCTCGAAATCTCCTGGAGAAGAACTCCCCCGACCAGCCCGAAGGCACATCAAACAGAACCAGGCGTGGGCTCCTTCTTTGGAGCGCCTCCGCCTTAAGGCCCGCCTCTTGGAGCTTTGGATTGTCCCTGAGTGCCCCGAGCTCGTTAGCGGAGGAAACCTCCAGGAGAATCCCCCCTCTCCTGGCGGGTTTGCTAGACCTAATATTTATCCCGAGCTCTCTCGGGTTCACCGTGTCCAGGGCGTCCTCCAGCTTCCGGGTCTCGCTCCCCTCCTTGAGTTCGACCATAGCCACGAAGACTTTCGGCTTCCTCTTCGCTTCCCGCCTCTCACTCCACCACATCCCCCCGCCTCTAACTCCACCACATCCCCCCGCCTCTAACTCCACCACAGTCCCCGCCTCTAACTCCACCACATCCCCCGCCTCTCACTCCCCCCCCCCCCCCCCCCCCCCCGCCTCTCACTCCACCTTTATTTCTTCCCCAACTAAATAATAGTAATTTAGTTCTTAACATTATAGTGATGTTTTTTGGAAATTTTATTTTGTGTCCCTCTCCATAATTATGAAAAGTGCCTGCCTACAAGAATGTTCCGTGCAGGTCCGATTGCTCATATTTTCATTTTATTTCTTTTGCAGTTATCCAGCAGTGGAGAAGGCCTGTTGGACTGGAATGTGATTAAACTGAAGCACGATGGAAAAGTTAGACTTTCCCAGGAGAATAGTTGGTTACGTTCAATCGATTCGACTAAAGAGAGTAAGTCGTAACTGGTCCATTCCAAGCCCTCACACATCCGACTTCAAAATTTGATTTTAATTTTCGTACTATAGAGGTATTCGAAGGTATGGAAGGGTTTTCCGGTTTTAACACAGTTTGAAATTTCAAAGCACTTTTCACTTTTTTTCTGCTCAAACTTTTTCTTCGTTGGCATGTATTTTGTTTTATAGATAAATAATAGTTTAATATATTCTTGGTAAAAATATAATTGACTGACCGACAATAGAATGGAATATTGTAAAAAGGATTTCGACGAATATCTCAGGAACCACGGAATAACCAGAAGGCTAATTGTCTCGTTGTCGCCTCATCAGAACGGTGTTACCGAACGTCAAAACAGAATCTTGGTGAAAATGGCTAGGGGCATGCTGAATGAATATAATTTACCTCGTCTCGTTCATTTTGGGCTGAAGCAGTGAACATTGCATGCGGTATTCGAAACCGCTGTCCATCTGGCGCAGTGGCCGAGAGAGACTATCCCTATCACAGGAATTGTTCTGTAGAATTTTATAGTGAATTGGCGAAGAAGTGAGGGCATGTGCGAGTTCCTCTACCCCACTTGTTAGTGAACCCTTATGTCACAATTTTAACAGCATAGTGCATATAGAGTAGATCTAAGGAAAGAAAACTAGGATGCGCAGTGGCCGAGAGAGACTATCCCCATCATAGCTATTGTTCTGTACAATTTGATAGTGAAATGGCGAGGAAGTGAAGGCATGTGCAAGTTCCTCTACCCCAGCTTTTAGTGAACCCTTATGTCACAATTTAACAGCATAGTGCATATAGAGTAGATCTAAGGAAAGAAAACTAGGATGCGCAGTGGCCGAGAGAGACTATCCCCATCACAGGGATTGTTCTGTAGAATTTGGTAGTGAAATGTGCGAGTTCTTCTACCCCGTTTGTTTCCTCTTAGCTCGCTCCATGGACACTATTTTTTTAGGGTCATTTTACAGCCCCCAGCCGGCTTAATCCGCCCCTGTGGATTTCACCATTTTTGTAGGGCCATTCGGGACTGATATTTCAAAAATAGATTCTTCTTGATATTCGCCCCCTCAAATGTATACGTTTCTTCTAAAATTGACTGAAGAATGATATATTTTGTGAGATTCTTTGAAAAGATTTGAAGTTATTAAGAGATTTGATTTTTTTGCTCTACAAAATGTGCGTAATTGGATGAACGTTTCAGGAAAATATAGCCCCATTATGTGCAAAAATGCTCCCCCCTCTAAGTAATAGTTGCTAATTGCAACCTTCTCTCTAGCTCGGTCCCCATAGCTCCTTAGAAACACAACATCCTGTACAAACTAAGTCAAACAGTGATCTCTGTACGTTTTATGTTATTTAGGTCTGGAAAGGGAAGAAGACTTTGAAAAAGCTCTGCTACATGCTTGGACATCCATCTCTCTAATAGTGGACGTAAGTGGCCTTCAACAATGTTTTTTTTCGAAGTTCCTATTTCCCTTCTAAATTATTTCCCTCTTCTGCCAATTTAGCTGTCATCAGGGACTTCTCAATCCTCATAAGAAATTTTATATCGATACATTGCTTCCATTTGCAGTTAATAGGGTTGGTTTTAGGTTGAGCAGGAATATGAACGGCGGTGACAGACAAAGTTCTTTTCATGGACACAATTTTACCTCCTCGCATGTCCGATGGAGGGAACATTGTACTCCTTTTTGAGAGACAACAATTTGTTGATCTTGGATTTCAAAATTTCCTTCTGATCTTTGCAACATTTGAACATTGTTTATTCCATTTCTGGCTGTCCGCTAAATCCTTGCTACACGCCTAACTCAAGATGAAACATGCTAGGTAAGTTCGTTTCGTCATGTAGATGGTTCCATTTTAAGTGGGGTAACAAATAGCATAGCTAGGTAGTACCTGCAACGATTTTTGAAAATCTAATTTTTTTGTGGTAAGCTTAATATTTTATCACAAAATTTGTAAAGAGAAAAACGTTTCCTTCCAACAAAATCCCGATGATGGTGATAATGAGCCGAACAATAGAGGCTTGTTACTGTACTGCTCTTCTCGACGTCATGTTGCATCGTCCTAGACCAGGGGTGGCCAACCCAAATGATCTTGCGGGCCACTATGGAAATACATTATTATCCCGCGGGCCGCATTTAAAATTATATATCCCCATATTAGATTTGGTCCCACTACAAAAATTTTATGGAGTGAAAATTTAAAACATAATGAATTATTATTATTATTGTTTTTATTATTATTCATACATATAAACATAGATAATATAATAATGAAATGATCGAATAATATTTAATTAGTTTAATTAGTGAGATATTTGTTTCTCAACTCTTTCACTTAGCTTTTCCAAGTCGATCTCAATGCACATGTTTTGTGCAAAAACATATTTTGTAAAATTATGATGAATCTCGCGGGCTGGAAATTATTGAAGGCGGGCCAGGGGTTGGCCACTCCTGTTCTGGACGAAGATGAGTTTTCGTTATAACGAACTATAGTCAGCTTCTTGTTTCTATGACTGAAACCCTTGAGGTCCGATCATCAATTGAAGACGGTTACATACGAGGAAGCTTTGTGCAATTACGTTCCACATGTTTTTTTAAATGATTTTTCAATATAATTTTTCTAGATATTAATATATTATATATTATATAAAAACCCGAAACTGTTAGAAAGCTACCGACCTATAAGTTTGCTACCGGTTCTACGAAAAGTTTTTGAAACAGTTATAAAAGAGCGCTTCCTTCAGTCCCTTGAGCAAAATAACATTATTCCAGCTGCTCAATTTGGTTTCAGAAAGTACCACTCGACCGTTCATCAACTGGCTAGGCTTAATGAATGTATTGTGAAAGGATTTGAACATAAACACCACACTATAGCTCTATTTCTAGATTTCAAACAGGCCTTCGATAACGTCTGGCACCATGGACTTTGCCATAAACTTAAAAAGGCAGGTCTATCGAGGTATCTTTTTGAAATCCTATGTTCTTTTCTCACAAACAGAACCTTTCAGATAAGAATTCATAACAGTCTCTCCTCCTTTAAAAATGTAAAAGCCGGAACTCCGCAAGGCTCAGTGTTGTCCCCGTTGCTTTTTAACTTCTACGTGCATGACATGCCCCAAACTGGCGCAACATCATATGCACAATTCGCAGATGACACAACTTTGTTTTATCAGAATAAGGACATTACCAGTGCAAAAAACGAGTTGCAAATTGCAATTAATGAACTGTCCAATTACTTCAGTAAATGGGGCATAGTACTAAATGCACAAAAATGTGAGGCCAAGATTTTGACCTTAAGAAGACCTCAGGACCCAGGGAAGCTGGTCGTGGACATGAAGGAACTAGACTGGAACCCTAGTGAGGATTCCGTCAAGTACCTAGGGCTCTATCTTGATAGGAGGCTCACCTGGAAGATACACATCAACAAGAAGCTTTCGGAAGCCAATGCACGACTTTCCATGCTGTACCCTTTGATGAACAGGAAGTCCAACCTCAAGCCAGACAACTGCCTCCTACTTTACAAATCCATTCTCCGGCCACTCTTAACCTACGGGTGGAAAGTTTGGGGCTCTGCTTCTCCAACTAAGCGAAAAAGAATCCAGGTGTTCCAAAACAAAATCCTAAGAATAGCTGTGAACTCTCCGTGGTTTGTTAGAAACTCTCAGCTATACCACGACCTGGACCTCCCTTCTGTCGATGAGTTCATCCACTCCAAATTCCGTAGATACTACGACAGGCTGACCAATGTTCCAGGTGCCTCTACGTACAACATTGGACAACCCACCACTACCAGACGCCTCAAACCCAGACTCCTCCAAGACACACTACTCTAATAACTTTTTCCGTTATTATTCAAAAACCTAAAGGCCTCGGCTGGATTTCGAACCCGCTACCTTGAGCTCAGTAAACAAGCACGCATACCATTGAGCTACCGGCGCTTCACATGTTCACTTTTCCCATTTATGTTTTGCCTTCTCAAAAAATAGCAATTACAAAGGTTTCGAGAAGGACTCCCATCATCAATATCTATAATACATAAATGTGTTCTTTAGGTTAACTATTAGAGAGAAGGAATAGTTAATAAAGGATTTAATAATATATCATATATGAATTCAGACCTTACATAACTCAAAAAATATTATGTCTATCTCTGTCGTTCACCATTTTATATACAAACCCTTGTTTTCATCCATTTACCTCTTGTCCTGCAACATTTATGTCCGAATCCAGTAAAACCCGACTATCTACTCGACTTCTGAGTCTTGGCCGGTCGCAAACAATGGAATTGTTGGTTCGAGCTAGAAGGTACCATGGTAAATATGGAAGGACCATCATTGCTACTTATTGGATCAACTTTGCAAAATAACAATATATTTAATTACATGAAAAGGTAATGCAATTAACAAATGATTATCATTAAGGTGACCAACTCGGTCAGAATACAATTTATTTTCATTTCATTTCATTTTCATTTCACAGTTTAGGTATGTCGTTTTTATTAATCTATGTATTTTTTTCTTATCTACTTATATTGTAATGTTCTATATAACCTTACATAAGTTTAAAAGAAAAAAAAAAGGAAAGTGTACTGTCAGGTACGATGATCAGTGGCCACGCCCACCTCAATGGAGATTTTATACAACGGTTATAAATATTGTATTATATGAAATGTAAAAAAATACGATATCACGTATTAAACTTAATTGTTTGGTGATTTTAAATATAAAAAATATTGTTATAATGTTGTGGAATCAGTATTTTGTAAAATGTAAAACAAAAAAATATAAAAGACATAATTACAATTATGGACCAATGAGATGGTTGGGCTATGTCACAGATCAGAGTGGAGTGTGTGCCGCGAGAGGTAGTGTGTGTGTGTGTGCAGAAGTCAGAGTGGAGAGTCCAGGAGTGAGAATTTAGAGGCCACATGGACAGGTGGTGTTGAACATAGTCAGTTGAGTTTTCTTTCTTCACGTATGAGGACAGCGTAGAGACCCGGATGATGTGTCTTTATAAATAAAAGGATGATGGTGAGAAATCGAAGTCACACGCAGAAGCGATTGGTAGAAGAATAGCACTTGGACCGTTGGCAGAGACATGAGGAAGCCAATTAAGATCTCGCTGAAGTCAAACCAGAAAATGGGATACCAACGAGCCATCAGAAAACCCATACCCATTTTTTATTGTTATTTCTATGCATAAATAATGTTACTAACCCTAAAAAAAAAAATATTTTAAATAAAAAAAAAGAGAATTAAAAAAAAAACCAATTTGTTATAAATGAACGTTTTATATCTTTTTGTTATTTATGTTGATGCCTAATAAATTCTATTTCTTAAGGGAATATATTTAAATGATGATTGGAAATTACGTGAAGTAAGGACCGTCACAATATGCTGTTTTTTGTATTTTTTTTTTCACATATTCTCTTTTATTCATACAGTAGATACTTTTATTTTTATTTTTTCATCATAATTAAGCTGTCAATTTTATGTTTTTTTCATGTTATTCTTTTGTATATCTATGTATTATTAATTTCTAGTTTTCATTTATTTATTTCATTTAAGAAATACTGGTACTATTTCTCATTGTTCCTTCTCTATACTCTGTATGTATTTATTCTTAAGGGACCTCGGTCCCAGAATAATAAAATTTATTTTCATTTTCATTTCGTTTACCAAAACCCAAACGACAAAGTGCCTCGAGTGGTCATCCGAGGTCTTCACCCCTCCACGAATGTGAACACCATCCACAAAGCCCTGCGAGAGAAAGGGTTCGTTGCCACCCAAATCACTAATTTGTGGTCGAGGTACAAAGTGTCACTACCATTATTCTTCGTTGATGTAGAGCCTGGCAGCTACAATGACAAAATTTATGATATAGAGAACTTCCTCTATACAACAGTCAAAATAGAGGAGCCAAGGAAGAAGCACACTGTGGCACAGTGTACTCGCTGCCAGGTCTTCGGCCATACGAAGAGCTACTGCAGGCACACACCTCGTTGTGTTCGGTGTGGCGGCGAACACATTTCGGGAAGCTGCAACAAGCCCCGGACTGTTCCAGCTACTTGCGCGAACTGCAAGGAATCTCACCCGGCCAACTACAACGGATGCCGGGTGTACAAAGAGCTGCAGTCGAAACGACAGGGCAGTAGACAACAAGCACCGAGAACCCCAGCAGCAGCGCCTCCATCCCACCAGGACCAGGCGATCTACCCTTCTCTGGTGCGGCCCGCCCCTCCACCACGTCCTCTGAGGCAGACCTTTGCAGCCACCGCCAGGAATCTCACCACCGAGACACCTCCCCTTCAGAGACCACCGCACATCTCGGCAGGCCTGAGAGAGGACAACACCCAGTGGTCAGCCAATGGCCTCCCACCTCAAACGGTACACTTCATATCAGGTATGAACCAGATAGTCCAACCTCTTTTTAATCTTCTTAGCCAGCTATTCCAACTTACCCAAACCTTTTATTCCCAGTATGTCCGCTAATACTCTCACACTGGGTTCCTTGACAGTCCTTCTATAGAACGCCAATGGCATAATACAACATAAAAATGAGCTTGAAATTATTTTGAATCAGAAAAGAATTGACGTAGCCCTCATTTCGGAAACCCATCTGACAACAAAATCTAAATTTTTCATTCAAAATTACAAAGTGTATAGAGCCGACCACCCAGACAACAGGAGCCACGGCGGTGCGGCTGACATAATTAAACAATCTCTTAAACACTATGCACATCACATACCACACCGCACATACAGGCGGCAGCTGTATCCTTACACACCAGACACAGAAAAATCTCACTCGTGGCCGTATATTGTCCCCCGAGGCACGCCATAAGGCCGGAAACATTCGTTCAGTTCTTTACGGATCTGGGCGCATGTTTCCTCGCTGGGTTCATACTGAAGGGGCTGCGAGGTGTGCCATACGATGTTAAATCTTGCTCTCATCTCTCCTCGGATCACTCACCAGTACATCTCACGCTTTGGGCGGAGATTGAGATCGAATCAAGGAGACCAAGTCTAACGCCAGGAGTTATGGACTGGAACCTTTTCCAACAGCAATTCTCCAATTGCAACGCTCCAAAGCAAGTCTCCACAACATTGTCCGTGCCATTTTCCCTGAAGACGGGAGAGAAAATAGAGGAGGCTGTGGAATTTCTTACAGTATCCATACAGTAGGCTGCCTGGCAAGCAGTCCTACCAACACACACTGGTCCTCATCCGACTCTCCCCTCCTACCCTGGATACATCCGTGAGCTGATCGGAGAAAAGAGGAGAGCGAGAATAAGATGGCAGACCTCGAGATTACCTTCAGACAGACGGACATATAACAGACTAAGCAATGAACTGAAGACGCAAATCAGACTGATTGACAGGGAATACTACGACTTCTCCCTTTCCAATCTGAATGCGGAGGATGGCAGCCTATGGAGGAGAACCCGTAGACTTCTCCGACACCAATCTCAGTCGATGCCAATGCGACAGAACGAAGGATCCTGGGCCGTGACGGACGACGAGAAAGCCGATTTGTTTTCTGCTCATCTCTCATCTACTTTCAGACCTCATCACGATCCTTCAGACATCCATCATGAATCACGTATTCACCATTTCTTAAACACACCCCTTCCTATCTCCCTCCCACCAAAAGCGTTCACACCCTCCGAAGTTCAGTATGGAATTAAAAATCTCCCCAGAAGGAAGTCCCCGGGCTACTACCTGATAACAGCGGAGATTCTCCTGCGGCTGCCCCGGAAAGCTGTTGCATTTGTGACAACTCTGTACACTTCCATTCTTCGTACAACATACTTCCCCATTCAGTGGAAGTACTCTGTTATCACCATGATCCCAAAACCAAACAAACCTAAGCATGACCCTTCTTCCTTTCGACCTATCAGTCTTCTCTCTTTTCTTTCCAAGATCTTTGAAAAACTTCTCTATAAACGCCTCATTTCTATTCTTTCACTTCATCTTCCCGATCACCAGTTTGGGTTTCGTTCTTCTCACTCCACCACCCAGCAACTGCACAGGGTTGTCGACTACATAGCGTCTGCATTAGAGCGAAAACTCTACGCAGCCGAGGCATTCCTGGATATATAATAAGCTTTTGATTGGGTCTGGTACGCGGGACTTCTATATAAACTTAAACCCCTCCTATCCCACACATATTATCTTATTCTTCAGTCTTACTTAACGGATAGGTATTTCGCCGTCCGTCAGGGCTCAGCTATTTCCTCCTGCCACCCCATACTGGCCGGCGTGCCTCAGGGCTCAATATTAGCCCCCCTATTATACTCCATGTACACCTTACCTTCGACTTACCCACCGACCCTCTCACATTAACAGCCACATACGCAGATGACACCGCCATTCTAGCCTCTCACACAGATCCTCACACCACTTCACTCATACTACAGCAACATCTCAACAAAATTGAAGTTTGGAGTAAATCTTGGAAAATTAAATTTAACCACACAAAATGTCAACACGTAACATTCGCTCTGCCCCCCAGTATTCATTGAAAACCAGCCATTACCTTATACCTCTTCCGTAAAATATTTAGGATTAAACCTCGAAAGAAGGCTGACTTGGAACCCTCATACTCGGACGACCCGACTCACACTAGACCGGCGAAAGACTATTGTACAGTATTTTGAATAGGCGTTCTAAATTATCTACTCGACAAAAACTGAATTGTTATACCTATCTTCTCCGACCTCCTAGGACCTATGGCTTACAAATATATGGTACAGCCAAAACTTCGAACATCAAAAGAATACAGGCATTTCAATCCAAGACTCTCCGACTGATCACGCAATGGCCACCATACGCTAGCTACAAGACTTTACACCGCGACTTGAACGTCACACCCATAGACACAACCATTAAACATTTATAGCAACGTTTCTACACCAAAATTTACTTACACACCAATCCGGAAGTTCCCAAAATCTTAAGTACAAATTTACCCCACAATCCCCCATGAAGATTAAAGAGAGTTAGGCAGAGAGATCTCCTGTTATGAAGTGATGCCATGAGGGTTCACCGCTGGGTGTTTTTCCTCTCTCAAGCCTCTCATGTCATATTTATTTTTATTTTTTATTTTTGTATAGTACATGTCAGCCCAGCCGCTGGTTGTGCATTTTTTGCATAGTTGTGGCTTAAAATAACTAAATACAAAAAAAAAAAAATTTTAATTCTCGAAATGATATTTTCCTTTTGAATGAATTCTTTTCGATAGTTCTGAATTTTCTTCTAAGACCTCACTTATATCAGAACAACTTGTGACCCGCGTGTTGAACTTTACCATTAAAACTGCAGCTAGTGTTTCTGCAGATAATTGTGATTTTTCACTGCTCCAGTAATAATTTGCAAGGGAAAATACCCTCTCCAGAGCAGCATCAGTGCAGGGCAACACATCCCAAATTCAATTTATAATTTCAAATTTTTGTGTGGAATATACTCTTGTGTAAAATTTGAAAATATTTCTACCCACCTAGCAAACTTTTCCATCCAACCATTTTTTTAGTTTTTCTTCATTCAAATAAAGCTTTACTCTTACGAGTTTCTTCAAACAGAAAAATATCATCAATAACAATGTCTTTTAATTCGTTCATTACGAGTGCGACTGTTGAAGAAACATCTTCCCATTCAATTTTGTACTTTAAAAGAGTCCACTTGAAGCAATGTAATTCAGTGAAGTTGGCTCACCATTCCTCAATATATTTATAACAAATATAAAAAATTCAAACTTCTTTTAGAAATTCGTTCTTGATCCCAGGATTGGATTCCTCCAACATTGAAAGTTAATTTTTTTAAACTACCTGTTTTATTAATGGAGCGCAAAGGAGTAGAAAATATTGCAAAGGAGTATTTTTGGAGTACGGTTCACGAAAAAGGAGTAGGTACCTAAAGAGTACACCAGTCTGTGCCTGCTTGCCGTGAGGATAACCTGACCGGTCTAACAGATAAGGCTATATTTTTATATTTATCTACTTAAATCCACTTCCATATTAACTGTATTATTCAATTAGTTATTTTCATAAATAGCGTTCAGTTTATATTTCTTTCTGTGACGTCCATATTAAACATGAATAAACCGCCAGATATAGATTCTAATAAACCACCTGATAAAATAAACTATGACAGACAATATCCTAGATCAGACCTATCAAAAATAAAACAGAGAAAAAGAACTCGGCTTGAGTCCCCAGAACCAAAAATAAGTGAGCCATTTACTAAATTCATAATCATAAATAGAATAGGCGAAGAAACTTTTAGTAAGATCTCTCCATTCTTTATAAATAAAGCCATAACTAAAGCCGCCAATGGTAACGTTAAAAATATTAAAAAACTTAGGAGTGGTAGCCTACTTATTGAAACCGAAAACACAAATCAGTCTAAAAACCTGCTAAATACTACTAACCTAGGAGAAAATATAAACATCCAGGTGGAACCTCATAAATCCTTAAATTCATCAAAGGGAGTTATCAGATGTTATGACCTTAGCTTTGTAGAACCACAAGAAATAATAAAAGAACTCTCAGACCAATTTGTTACTGATGTAGTAAGAATTACTAAAAGACTCAATGGAGAAGTAATTAATACCCACTCTTACATAATCACCTTCAATACTCTCAACTGTCCCCCTTCAATTAAAATAGGATATCTCAATATATCAGTTAGGACATATTTACCTCTGCCAATGAGGTGCTTTAGATGTTTTGGGTTCAATCACACCTCCAAATTTTGTCCCAAACCAAACGACATATGTGCACGATGTGGAAATGAGAAACACTGTGAAAACTCATCAGAATGTACTTACACTCCCCAATGTATAAACTGTGGGCTTGAGCACTCCGCCTGGAGCAAGGAATGCCCCAAGTTCGCTGAAGAAAAAGGTATAAAGGCAATACAAATTAATGATAAAATAAACTATAGAGAAGCAAAAATTTTATTCAAAAAACAAAATACATTGGGCGGCTCATATGCCAATGCTATAACTAGGAATAAAAAAGAAACGAAAGATTGTGCGATTCAAACAGATAGCTTTATATTTGAAATACCGAAAAATAGTAACCCAATTAGAGAAACTGCCGGACAGCCGGACCTCTCCACTAGGCCTAGAGTACTAGAGACCAGTGCCCCCCTCCCCAGCCCCCCCACCCAAACCTCTGCTCCTTCTCCCTCCATCCCCTCCTCCTCCCTCACCTCCTCCCCTCCTCCTCCTCTTGCCGCCAGGCAAAATCCTCCTCCCCCCCCATCCAAGACCCGGGAAACCCCGGGAAATAGGCCAAAGGAAAAACCTGTCTCAACCAAACCCACAAACACTAAACTCGAAAACAAGTCCCGTCCTTCTTCGAGTAGAAGTTCTACTTCCAGCACTTCCAGTATGGAAGTGGACCACAAAGTAGTTGGGAAGATTAAAATAAAACAAGGGAAAATAATAAAATAAAGTTATCCATCTTAAAACAATCACTTCTTCATGGTATTTAAACTAATACAATTCAATTGCAATGGATTGAAAAAATATGAGGATATTCTTTCACTGATAGCTGAAGAGAGTCCGGATTGCCTCTGTCTCCAGGAGACCCATTTGAAGAAGGACTGCAGTATGCAGATTGCAGGTTACGTCTCGGTGAGATGTGATGGTCCGCAGGTCGAACGAGCAGCTGGCGGAGTCCTCATCCTCCTCCGTAACAATATACCTCAACAACCCCTCAGTATTAATACAGTTCTACAAGTCACAGCAGTCAAACTATGTACACCCCCGTATCTTACTATTTGTAACCTGTATTTTCCCCCATCAACCAGCATTTCTGAGGCACAAATAAAACATGTTATCAGTCAGCTCCCACGGCCGGTTCTTCTGCTCGGGGACCTTAATGCACATAATCCAATTTGGGGTTCCAACTCGAAGAATACAAGAGGAGCTATGCTTGGGAGAATCTTTGAAGATGAAAACCTGATTGTAGTTAACACTGGCGAGCCTACCTACCTTAGCCCGGCATATGACACTTTCTCTATTCCTGATGTAACAGTTTGTTCCCCATCAATCTTCCCTCATGTTCATTGGATCGTCCTTCCGGACCAGTTCGGCAGTGATCACTTTCCTATCCGGATCTCTTTAGGTCTAGATGTCAGAGAAGCCTCTAGGCGGGGCCGCTGGATTATCGAGAGAGCAGACTGGGATCTTTATAGAAAGGAGGCAGTCCTCTCTCAGCAATGGACCTCTGACCCTGAATACAACTGTCAGCTTCTTACTGAAACCATTTTAAATGCTGCCCACAAGGCCATCCCACGAAGCTCTGGGGTGTCAAACAGAAAACTGGTTCCGTGGTTCAATAAGGCGTGTAAAGAAGCTATACGAAAAAGAAGGAGAGCCTTACAAAAATTCAAGCGGAATATGACTGAATCTAATCTTGTCAACTATAAAATGCTCAAAGCAGCTTGCAAAAAAATAATTCTACAAAATAAAAAAGAATCCTGGCACAGTTTTATAGCAAATATTAACTCTACTACACCATCCGAACTTCTGTGGAAAAGAATCAAAGCCATGAAAGCTGCTCCTGCACAGACCCCCATCATCTTAGAATCAGGAGGAAGATTGATCTGTGACGAGCACGAAGTAGCAAACAAACTAGCCAGCACTTTTTGTCTCGACGACTGGACTTATGATCACTGGTTTACAGAGTACAGGGATAGGGAAGAAGACAATATCCTGGAATTCGGGTCACCGAACAATGAAAACTATAATCAACCTTTCAGTAGATGGGAACTTGATAGCGCCCTGAAAGGCCTCAAGGGTAAGTCACCTGGTCCTGATGAGGTTCTATATGATATGATCCGCAATCTACCGGACTCAACGCTTGATCTGCTGCTGAGGATGTACAACGAACTGTGGACAATGAACAGATTCCCAGCAAGTTGGCGGGACTCCCTCGTCATACCACTGCTGAAGCCGGGTAAGGATAAGAGACTTTGCTCCAGTTACAGGCCCATCTCTCTCACTAGCTGCCTATGTAAGCTCGTTGAAAAGATGATCAACAAGAGACTGAGATGGACCCTTGAGAGAAATGGATTTATCAACCCAGTGCAGAGTGGCTTTCGTGACAATCGCTCCGCCATAGATAATCTAGTCAGGATAGACACCGAGATACAGAATGCCTTTATAAACAATCAACACGCGGTGGCAATTTTTTTCGATATAGAGAAAGCATTCGATACGGTATGGCGATATGGGATCCTCAAAAAACTCCACAACTGGGGCTTTAGAGGCAACTTACCTCTATTTGTTAAGAATTTTCTGCAAGATAGAAGACTTCAAGTAATAACAGGAAAAACCCGGTCCTGTCTGAGATATAATCTTCATGGTATCCCTCAAGGAAGTGTATTGAGTCCTACACTATTTAACATTGCAATAAATGACCTGACTCAATGTCTAACGAGATACGTTAAAGGATTTCTCTATGCAGATGATTTCGCGATTCTATGTAGGGGCCTCAACCTGGATTACATTGCAGCTCATCTCCAAACAGCTACGGACAAAATAATAAATTGGTCTCGAAATTCTGGGCTCAAAATATCCGATAGCAAAACCCGTTTTGTACACTTTCATAGAAAAAAACAAATAAATCAACTTACCATCAACTTGGGAAACTCCCAGATTGACCAAATCGAATCCACTCGCTTTTTAGGCCTTATCTTTGACTCTCGTCTTAGCTGGAAGAAACATATAACAGACCTAAAAGAACGATGTAATAAAAAAATGAGAATCATGTACTTGTTACTAAACTTAGACTGGGGATCCGACCGAAGGACTCTTTTAAAAATTTATCGAGCCTTAATACAATCCGTTTTAGACTATGGTTGTTTTGTATATGGCTCAGCTCGACCTCCAGCCCTGAAAACTCTTGACGCAGTACATCACAGAGGATTGAGGGTTGCTATAGGCGCATTCAGAACGAGCCCTGTTGTTAGCATATGCTGCGAGGCCGGTATCCTGCCGTTATTTTTTAGAAGGCAACAGCTCGCTACAAAGTACATCTGCAAACTATATCCAAACCCTAGTCATCCAAATTATAAATTAATATTCAAACCAATGTACAAACACCTTTATCAAAATGCAACCAATCCCACCTTACCTCTCGCCCTGAGGATGCAAACAGCGGTTATGGCAATTGATCAGATGCCAAAAAGGACCGACAATAAACAACCTCCATGGACACTCATAAAACCGAAAGCATATCTCAATGCGTGCCAGGGGCGTAGTGTAGAAGAACAAAAACATACCTTCTTCTCCATCCTTGCATCCATGCCCCTCGGAGCTCGATATTATACTGATGGCTCTCGAATCCCTAACTCAACGACGTGCTCCTTCACCACAACATTCAAAACTCAAAAATTCAAACTGCACCCACTAGCCAATATTTATACTGCTGAGCTGACTGCGATTTCATTAGCCTTGGAAAATGCTATCCTAGAAGCCGAGGATCTCATCATAGTCTGTACTGACTCACTAAGCTCTCTGCACGGTCTCGACAACATGTACAGCAGGCATCCACTGACCCACAAAGTACATTGCATCATCAAAGCATTGTCTGACATTGGTAAGAAAGTGGCACTAGTTTGGTCTCCCGGTCATATTGGCATCTCTGGAAACGAGACAGCAGATAAAGCTGCCAAGGAAGCCCATGAACTGACCGATATGTTACCGACGGTTCTGACCCCGAGAGAATTAGCATGCCCGCTGATTAGGGAGGTTTTCGATCAGTGGCAAGAGCAGTGGAATAATGTCGAAGAAAATAAACTCAAGATGACCAAAAGATTAGTCAATCCTTGGGCCTCTTCCAACCGAAGCTCGAGACGTGAAGAAGTTACCCTGGCTCGGCTGAGACTGGGACACTGCCGGTTAACGCATCGGTACCTCATCACCCGTGATGACCCACCCGATTGCAGGACCTGCGGAGTACGTCTGACTGTCAGACATATCATTGAAGAGTGCAGAGCCTATGAGTCACTATTCGAGCAACATGGGTTGTCCCGGAACGTATATGAGGTACTAGGGAACAGAAATGAAACCATAGATAAGCTGATGGCTTTACTAAAGGATGCAGATATCCTTAATGAAATTTAGTACAATGTTGGGACTGGGAAATAGTCGAATGTGTGTTGAATATCTGTATATGAGGAAGTATAATGAGTATCTGATGCGTCCTCTGGCTCTAGCGGGGCCTCAAGGCTTAGCGTTGACTCCCCGCTCTCGGGGCGAGTTGGCCCAGGAGGATGGCGGGGATTTGGAATTTTTTCCCATGGAAATATAGGTCAGTCTGAATAATTTGTAAAGTTCTATTCACTAATGTAGCACAATTGTACAAATGTATATTGTAACAAAGTAGCACTGTACATAGAACTGGTTATATATAGTTAAGGCGACATGGTTTTTGTCCACATCCCCAGTGCCACCTCTTTCTGTTTATGCAAGTAAAGTTTTTCCTGAATTTGAGAGCGTGGGTCCGCCCTGCCTTGGGGCCGAGGCTCTGCCAGGGACGTGTGTGTATGTTTTGCTGTACGTTGAAGGTATGTTGATTTGTAACACTGTACACGTTAATCTGGTTCCTTCACAGTATGAATCTTCTGCGGAACTTTCCCACCAAGTTCTCTGGCGCTTATAACCTGAGTAGTTGAGCGCCTAACATAACATTCTTCTTCTTCCTAAAGAGTACAGTTGGTCACCTTATTATCATATAATTTGAAGATGTTTGATAAACTTTACTCACTTATTCACTAAATTCCATTTCTAATTAAAACACTGATATAGGACCGAAAAATACGAGTTAACCAGTTTTAGGACCTCCAGGTCGCTTCTTGCTGCGACTGCTCTTAATTGTTTTAAATAATCTACGTAAAAAGAAAAAAAGACACTATTTTGTACGACATATTCTGAGTCAAAACGATATTCTGAAGAAAAAACTACACTCGTTTAAATAGGTGTATATATATTGTAGCATGCCTACCTTATAGACAATATATAATGCTCAGAACTAGCGATGCTGCAGAGAATCGCGATCGCTAGGAGTAAAATATGGCTTGTGAGGTGTTGAACGAAAGAGAATTGCATTCGGAAGAACATGCTCGAAACCAGCGATTGCTGCGAGAAAAACGCAATCGCTGGGAGCAGAAACAAAGAACAATGGAGATGGGGAGTAGAAAGGAAGCCAGGATAATTGTCGGCATCCTGTGTGGTAATTATATTGTCGGCTCAGTTTTTCACATAACTCTAATTAATATCCGCTGGGATTCACAGTTTGACATCCGCAGGCAATCACAGAAGTGGTCACCGGTGATTGGCTGAGGATGGGGTGGGCGGAGACTGACGACCAATGAGACATCAGGAATCATCCCCAGAACAAATCATCCCCACTCTTCGCTCAACCTCTTGGCTCACTTATTCATTGTTAGTCTTCTCTTAGCTCTTCGCTCAACCTCTAGGCTCACTTCTTCAACTCATCGCTCTTGTGCCAACAGTTCACCACGTTACTATTATATTTGACAGTGAGTTTCAGTATGTGATTGTAGATTCTTGGTTCACGTCTCGGATGATCAACACGTATAGTTTATATTTGACAGTGAGTTTGAATATGTGAATTGAGCAGTGTTCGTTCATGTTTTGGGCCATTCAGGCGAGTGAGATACATTTTGATTTCGGACGCACATAAACTCAGTGAACAATCTAAATTCTATTGTGGCCTCCAGGCAGACCTACAAGGACTAGGTGAGTAGATGGGGTCGGAGGGATGTACATCAAGGATGACCACATCGCCACCTGCAGGGATCAGTATCGAGGTACCTCGTAATTAACGTAGAAAGTCCTTCAGACAAATGGCCAATTTATATTCAATTGTTTTTTCTTTTATAAATGATATTTTCTTCTAAAATAAATATGTTACTGTTCTAGGGTTTGAGTTGTCCATTCTATTTCCCCCCTCCCATTCTTCTTCTGGTTGACAGCAATAATTAATTATTGTTAATTACTGATGTCAACCCACAGTTAGAAACTTGTACCCGTCCTTCTCGTGGGAGTGCATTTGGCTATCCAGGTATTGTTTTTTATTAAAGTCGCGATGTAAAAATACTCAATTTTAATAATTTTTCCGACGTAATTTTATATTCACTATTTACGGAAAAATGCACTCACACAAGGAGGGAGAGGGTATAATTGGCGCCCGAACAGGGACTTGATTTGTTTACTAATTATGCTAATTAGTATAATTAGTGAACCCCACTAATTGGTCCCTAATTAATTAATTAAATTAAATTTTTTTTCTTTTGCTTTTTAACATAAATTCCAGCCTATTGGGCTAAAATGATGTATTTTTCCTTAAAGTCGGTAATTTAAAATCAAAACTGAAGAAGGATGGGTGGGATTAAGGAATGTGAATGACATCATTTATTGATATTGATATTTTATTTTTTTTTTGACATTTTAAATTTTTCTGCGTAGTTTAGTAAGTATTTATTTTCATTTTTACATATTATAACTATTGTTGTATTGTGATGCCATCTGACAGGTCGCGATAGAAATTAGAAATTAGATTAGCACCAGACCTCCAGTAATATTAATTGTTTTGAGATATATATTTCGTTTACCAGCATGGAAGGAAAAGGGAAGTCGGACTTAGAGCCGATACAGACACGGTCTAGGAAAACTATCCGTACGCCCCCGGAGTCCCCGGTAGAATTAGAGCCTAAATTTGACCTAGAGGCGATGCTTAAGGCCATGCAGGAACAGATGGGAAACTTGGGAAAGGATTTAAAAGCGGACATGCAGGAACAGATAGGACTACAGACTTCCGAGATAAGGGGTGTGCGCCAAGAAATTTCGGTAATGGCGAATAATATCGAATCCATTAATCGCGAGATGGGCACTCTACGATCTGAGTCCGGAGAATTGAGAACTAGACAGGACAAGTTAGAAGGGCGATATGACAAACATGTTTCTGAAGTTAGGGACATGGTAGATGTCTGTTATCATGAAATGACAGGTAGGATCATGTCAGAAACACAACGTTTAGATAAGGAGGTCGAGGAAATAAATTCGAACCAAAATCTTTTTCGTACCGATTGTGAGAAGAGATTCGCCAATATCTCGAAGAGAATAGATACTGTTTCGGGTCAAAATCTGGTCTCAACCCCAAAACATAATGACCAAGTGACGTTCACCATCCCTGAAGAACATAAGGATTGGTATACAGGTCAGACCTTTGCTCGCGAACAGCCTAGTAACGTCACTTTCCAAAATACGTATATAAAAAATTACGAACGTAACAAGGTAACGTTCCGTAACAATGTGTTGGATTTACCCAACCATTTCATATCAAATTTAGAAATTGCATATAGTCACATTGGAGAATTTTATAATCTGAACGAATTTATAAAGTCACATTTAAAGGGCGAGGGTCTGGATTGGTTCCTTGTAAAGTCAGGAAGTATCCGCTCTTTTGATGAATTCGTCAATGCGTTCAAAGATAGGTTCTGCGGGGAGAAATATGACGTTATAGTCCGTAGGGAACTTGATACCCAAGGCTATGCCGATCATATGGATAAAACACCCAGCGAACATTTTTCAAAATTAGTGTCACGACTCCAGGATAGTACATATAAAATTCCGGAAGGCTACGTATGTGAATTATTAAGCAAACATTATGGAGAGACGGTCGAAAATTCCGTTAGGATCCAGGGAATAATCTCTATTGAGAGATTACATGAGCAGATAATTAGGATAGGTACTAACATAATTAGACGTGATTGTAAATTAAAGGATAGTCCTTGGAAAGGCGGGGGAAGACAGTACCGACCAGATAGTCTTCCGAAAAACAATAACTTTCCCAAACAAGACCTACCTCGTTACAATTATGGGAATGCGCGGGGAACCTCTCACTACAATCAAGAGAGAGGGAATCAATTTAGCCGAGGCCCTTCCCGCGAGTCAAATCCAAATTACGATCGGCCACGTAATTACTATGACTCAAATCAGAATTATAATCGACCACCTAATTATAGGGATAACCAGTCAAAACCTAACGTAAGAAACATGAAGATAGTGACCGACAACAATGTCAATACAGACATGAAAGAAATAAAGCAATCCCTTGGAGAGTTGGCTAACAACCTGAAACCAATTGTTGACCACTTGATAAAAAACTAAGTCGCAGGAGTGGGATGAATACACTTAAAGACAAGGGGGGAGGTAAATTTAAATTCAAGGGGGACATACGCAGTTTGCTTGGTACAGAGATGATGACGAGATTGACAGGGGACATTGACCTACATACTAACATTGACAATGGATGTCCCACTCCTGTAAAGATAAAGACAGACTGTAACAACGGACTAACATTGATGAAGCTACAGGGGTACCAAGAAGGTAGCGGTTTAGGAAGACACGGCAATGGACGTTTGGAACCAGTTTTTATCACCAAGAGAAGACCACTTCAGGGACTAGGTTACGAGTATAAATTTAATGATATCATGTTACCCATTAACGTAGATTCAATAGTAAAGACATCCTTACCAATCACTGCTAAGCAGAAAGAGCCCATCGACGAACAGACATACCCCGACAACACTATGACCGCCCCAGACCATGTAAATTCATCAATCATAGAAGAGGACGAAATCACAGACACACCGACAGGCAATGACAAAAACATAACTTCCCTAGACGACGTCAGAATATCATCTCTGATGCAGGAGATTTCTGTCCTACTTAGAAACGAGGACGAAGTAACAGACATATCGACAGACAATGACCACATAATCCGCTACCCGACTAATGGCAACCCCACTTGTGAAGAACATCCGCAGGTGAACTTCATCAAAGACAATAGGATAACTGACATTTCGGGACTACAACAACAGACTTACAAATTTACAGAAAAACATGCCGAAAGACAGAAACAGAACTTTGAGAGACGACCCAAACACACTACATTAGAAATTGGCGATCAGGTGTTAGTACAATCTCTGCGGATACCCACTGGTAAGAGGGATATATCCAAGCTATTACTATTACTATTCTGGGAAGGACCTTACCAGATTTTAGACAAGGAAAGTCCTCAAATTTTTATTTTAGGACATCTCGGCAGCGACATTGAAGGAGGAATATTTTATATGATCTTACAGAAGCCGTGTATTAGCGGATAAATTTACAAGCAGGCTAGAGGAGCGCTAGGGCTCTCTTTGAGATTAACGATCTTACTTCAGCCGAGTTAGGGGGGCGATTATTGCAGACGAGATCGCGGCCCTAGAGTCAGGGAAGAGATTTGTGACGTCTCTATGGGTGTCCATCCCCAACTATCCCAGGAACAGTTAGACAAAGTCACACACACATAAAACAGACACTATTCTTTATTATTTGGGTATTATTTATTATTTTACACTAACGGCCAACACCTCATTATACAATAACACACAAAGAATCGCACATACACATTTATTGGATACACGGGATTTATTATTTAGTTATTTTTTTTTTGTAAATAAAATAAGGCAGACGGGGACATTCTGGCACTCCCCTGGGGCTTAACATCGAGCATACCCCCCTTAGTCGAGCTCAAAGATTCCGAAGTGAATCGCCAGGTTGTAAATAGTAATTTTAGATAATAAGTTAGGGTTAGTTTTTTTTTTAAATTCTAGATATTAAGTTAGGATAATTTTTTGTTTATATTTAGTAATAGGATATTTTTTTTAATAGTATTAGTAAGTCTTTTTCTTTTTATATTGATAGATGGGATAATTTAATTTAGGTAATGGTGTCATTTTTAATTTAACGTAATTGTAGGACGGGGCAGACGGCATATGGACTGGCCATCCATGGGAATTTACCTACGTATTTGAATTTGATTAGTAAAGCAGATCTGACTAGGCTGACGGCGAGGTGATGGCACACACATTGGTGAATGGTCCTATATGGTAAATGTACTTCCAATTGTATTTGTCTTCTTTTTTGTAATGATCTATAAATGTATCTCTTCAATTTTTTTTTGTTTTGTATTTTTGAGTAATATTTGTATTAGTATCCGACCGTGTGTATCTATTGAAAATGTCACATTGATCCATATTTTATCTAGTGACCATGATGGGCTGTGTTAACCCAATGAGAGCCTTGTAAATATATTTGTAACATATATTCAGGTATGGACCTTACTTATTATGATAGAGTGTCGACCACGGTAGGTCAAATGTCAATTTTTTTATTTTAGTTAAGAAATCCTAAGGCAAGGAGCCGAAGCATACATGACTGGAGGGGGAGATATATTATAAACTGGAGGGGATACCCAGAATTGAAATTGAATTATCGTACACACGGAGAAGGGGCCACTCCATTGATGCTTGTAGAATCCATTTAAAGGGGCGGGAGTTGTTTAATTATTTTTTTTAACGCCATGAACTGGCTGTTTGAACTGAAGAAGGGGTTTCGCTACTGGATTAATGTGGATGCCGGAATTTACATATGTTTATGAAACTGAGATGGGATTTGAGTGGGCTTATTTTTTTTCTATTATATTTCGTCGTCGTTCCGGCAGAAGGTAAATACCTGTCGAAGGCCTAAGGAGGCATATGGTTAAGGTTTGGTCAACCCAAATTTTTGTTGAAGCTGATTAAGGATATGGGAATTCAGTTGAAACATTGTCGAGGCGTGGGGCCTTTTTGGATATTTTAAGCAGTCAAGGAATGTATGCAAGGAATAGAATCGTTATTTGCCAATGGAGAGGGTTAACTCCAAGAAGTACAGTGTAAAGTAGACTCATGCTTTGGTCACGCATGCATAGGCAAGCCATGCCGATTCGAAAGGAAATTTAAAATCATGTTTTGGTCACGCATGATAATGAGGTCGATACCTGAGTATTTGTAATGTATAATTATTTTATTATGACTTTGGGCAAGTCTTCTTTTAATGAATATTGGTTAAGTATATATGCTCAGTGAACGAGCAAGTGTTAAGTGAAACTAATAAAATATGTGACTTCCAATGGTCATTTAGCCGACATATTTTATTTTAACGGGAACGGGGGATATTGTAGCATGCCTACCTTATAGACAATATATAATGCTCAGAACTAGCGATGCTGCAGAGAATCGCGATCGCTAGGAGTAAAATATGGCTTGTGAGGTGTTGAACGAAAGAGAATTGCATTCGGAAGAACATGCTCGAAACCAGCGATTGCTGCGAGAAAAACGCAATCGCTGGGAGCAGAAACAAAGAACAATGGAGATGGGGAGTAGAAAGGAAGCCAGGATAATTGTCGGCATCCTGTGTGGTAATTATATTGTCGGCTCAGTTTTTCACATAACTCTAATTAATATCCGCTGGGATTCACAGTTTGACATCCGCAGGCAATCACAGAAGTGGTCACCGGTGATTGGCTGAGGATGGGGTGGGCGGAGACTGACGACCAATGAGACATCAGGAATCATCCCCAGAACAAATCATCCCCACTCTTCGCTCAACCTCTTGGCTCACTTATTCATTGTTAGTCTTCTCTTAGCTCTTCGCTCAACCTCTAGGCTCACTTCTTCAACTCATCGCTCTTGTGCCAACAGTTCACCACGTTACTATTATATTTGACAGTGAGTTTCAGTATGTGATTGTAGATTCTTGGTTCACGTCTCGGATGATCAACACGTATAGTTTATATTTGACAGTGAGTTTGAATATGTGAATTGAGCAGTGTTCGTTCATGTTTTGGGCCATTCAGGCGAGTGAGATACATTTTGATTTCGGACGCACATAAACTCAGTGAACAATCTAAATTCTATTGTGGCCTCCAGGCAGACCTACAAGGACTAGGTGAGTAGATGGGGTCGGAGGGATGTACATCAAGGATGACCACATCGCCACCTGCAGGGATCAGTATCGAGGTACCTCGTAATTAACGTAGAAAGTCCTTCAGACAAATGGCCAATTTATATTCAATTGTTTTTTCTTTTATAAATATGATATTTTCTTCTAAAATAAATATGTTACTGTTCTAGGGTTTGAGTTGTCCATTCTATTTCCCCCCTCCCATTCTTCTTCTGGTTGACAGCAATAATTAATTATTGTTAATTACTGATGTCAACCCACAGTTAGAAACTTGTACCCGTCCTTCTCGTGGGAGTGCATTTGGCTATCCAGGTATTGTTTTTTATTAAAGTCGCGATGTAAAAATACTCAATTTTAATAATTTTTCCGACGTAATTTTATATTCACTATTTACGGAAAAATGCACTCACACAAGGAGGGAGAGGGTATAATATATATATATTAAAGTAGCTTTACGTTATTTGCTCTCTTCGAAGACATGTCTGATTCCTTAATAAATATATAAAAACATTTGTCTATGTTTGTCTCTGCCGTCTACCCTATTACATTGTATGTAATAACATACAGACCCTTATTTTCCCATAAAAACAAACTTCCCGTTGTTTTATTTCTGCTAATAACTCGTTGAAATAAACATTTCGATATGAAAGAAATACATGGATATTCAACTCCTGTTTGTTTTCAGTTCCCCGGTTCCATGTGGCTCGATTTGCAGGTAAATATTTGAAATAATCCATTCTCTCGACCGAGTTTGGCATCTGAGCCTGCTGTGGAAACCTATCCTTCTTTCCACATTATTCGTTATTTTTAAATCTTACCTAACCAATAGAACCTTCTGTGTAAGGCAGGATTCTGCCATTTCTCCCAAGAATCCACAAAAGCAGACAATACTGCTATCATTGTCCTGATCCAGTTCTTTCATCCCGCAATCTCCATTGGCTTAGACATTCTCAGATCAGGCAGTGACTCATTAGCCATAAATGAGTGCAACTCAGTGCCTAGAGAGTGTCACCACGAGGTGATTTCTCCTCTTTTGACATTGTGATTTTTTCTCCCTTAGCACATTTCCTCGTTGTATATATTCTTTAATGAGTTATAAATATCTTTTCTGGACACAAAACGGACTGTTGTAACTGCAGGGGGAGGGAGGGGCTAAAGTGTATCTCGACTGCTATATATTATTTATCTATCTATTATTCCAGGTAAACCCGCTTGCTTCGGAGAAATATCAGAAGAGAGAATTTGCGGCTCTAAATTTCTGCGCCGAGAAGATTGGGATCGATTTCGGTATGCAGAGTTTGGTATTGATAAACTAATTTTTAATTGAATTAACCATTAATTGTATAAAATTAGTTGAACAGTTGACAATTAAAGTAATCGCTTTCTGTCACTTACCTTATTCATTGTTAAATGTTAGTTGTCTGTTGGAATTAGTTTACTAAAATTCCCATTTCTAGTTGTATTTGCCGGGAAGGGAATACTAACTATGTATTTCCAAATACCAGGCTAAATACCTCTGGTTCAAGGGATGGCGAATAAATGTTTAAAGAGAAACAAAAAGAAAACATGTTGCACATGAATTTGGCCAATTAAAAGAAAACAATAATAAAATATTAGAGGTGTAATAAATAAAACTAACGAATTTAGATAAGGAAAAAAATAAAGTCATAAATTTGTACTCTACGTTGAGTAATAGTAGTAGACGTTAAGTCGAAAGTGGACGACTGTCAGAAAAATCATGGCATCCATTTCCTGACTACCCAGAATTCGTGGTTTTAATCCCGAAAAATGCTTTGGATCAAGAATGAATTTAGGAAGTGTGGAATGTAGTCAGATAGCAAAGAATCGTAGGAAAAAAGTTTAAACTAAAAACGCGTAGTCTTTTCACCCTGAAGAGAATGTACATTCAATAGAATTGTACTTGATAAAAATAAGAGTTGGATATTTCTGAATGCTTGTGTAACATCATTATTAATAATATTGAATATTTTAGGCCAGATAAATGTTTGGAAGAATTGCTAAATCTATTAGAGAACAAAACGAGGGAGATCTTATGTACCTACTGCAGCGAGCGGCCATGCTGCTAATATGAGTCATTATTTATGTTTTTTTTATTTTTAGTACAAAAAAATTGGGCATATACATTGTTGAAAACAATATATATATATATATATATATATATATATATATATATTGTAATGGTTCATATAAAGCAGTACATAACTAAATGAAAAGAAAAAGAGGTTTAAGTAGTGATATGAATATGCCACGCCCACCTCAATGGAGATTCAGGTTATGTTCAAGTTGTCTCAATTGATATTGTGTAAAATTTGATTAACGTATGAAATTTAATTATATGGTTTGTTAATTATCAAAGACATAAAAACATAGAGTAATGTGAAAATAGGATTAAGAAAAAGATTTGTAAAAGAAAAATATAATCATAACAAAAAAAGGCATTGCGAATTTTAACCAATCAGATGTAAGGATTGCATAAAAAATGGCGAAGCCATATCTCACGGGGGAAAAAAAAGGAGTAGATGTGCAGAGTGAGAGATGAGAGGGTGTCTGCGGAGTGAGTTTGGTTGTCTGAGGACATAGTGCAAAGGTAGTGTTGTTTGTCCCGGAGTAATGAAGATCAAGTGGTGATGAGAAGTCGAAGTAGATGTGCAGAGTGAGAGATGAGAGGGTGTCTGCGGAGTGAGTTTGGTTGTCTGAGGACATAGTGCAAAGGTAGTGTTGTTTGTCCCGGAGTAATGAAGATCAAGTGGTGATGAGAAGTCGAAGTAGATGTGCAGAGTGAGAGATGAGAGGGTGTCTGCGGAGTGAGTTTGGTTGTCTGAGGACATAGTGCAAAGGTAGTGTTGTTTGTCCCGGAGTAATGAAGATCAAGTGGTGATGAGAAGTCGAAGTAGATGTGCAGAGTGAGAGATGAGAGGGTGTCTGCGGAGTGAGTTTGGTTGTCTGAGGACATAGTGCAAAGGTAGTGTTGTTTGTCCCGGAGTAATGAAGATCAAGTGGTGATGAGAAGTCGAAGTAGATGTGCAGAGTGAGAGATGAGAGGGTGTCTGCGGAGTGAGTTTGGTTGTCTGAGGACATAGTGCAAAGGTAGTGTTGTTTGTCCCGGAGTAATGAAGATCAAGTGGTGATGAGAAGTCGAAGTAGATGTGCAGAGTGAGAGATGAGAGGATGTCTGCGGAGTGAGTTTGGTTGTCTGAGGACATAGTGCAAAGGTAGTGTTGTTTGTCCCGGAGTAATGAAGATCAAGTGGTGATGAGAAGTCGAAGTAGATGTGCAGAGTGAGAGATGAGAGGATGTCTGCGGAGTGAGTTTGGTTGTCTGAGGACATAGTGCAAAGGTAGTGTTGTTTGTCCCGGAGTAATGAAGATCAAGTGGTGATGAGAAGTCGAAGTAGATGTGCAGAGTGAGAGATGAGAGGGTGTCTGCGGAGTGAGTTTGGTTGTCTGAGGACATAGTGCAAAGGTAGTGTTGTTTGTCCCGGAGTAATGAAGATCAAGTGGTGATGAGAAGTCGAAGTAGATGTGCAGAGTGAGAGATGAGAGGATGTCTGCGGAGTGAGTTTGGTTGTCTGAGGACATAGTGCAAAGGTAGTGTTGTTTGTCCCGGAGTAATGAAGATCAAGTGGTGATGAGAAGTCGAAGTAGATGTGCAGAGTGAGAGATGAGAGGGTGTCTGCGGAGTGAGTTTGGTTGTCTGAGGACATAGTGCAAAGGTAGTGTTGTTTGTCCCGGAGTAATGAAGATCAAGTGGTGATGAGAAGTCGAAGTAGATGTGCAGAGTGAGAGATGAGAGGATGTCTGCGGAGTGAGTTTGGTTGTCTGAGGACATAGTGCAAAGGTAGTGTTGTTTGTCCCGGAGTAATGAAGATCAAGTGGTGATGAGAAGTCGAAGTAGATGTGCAGAGTGAGAGATGAGAGGGTGTCTGCGGAGTGAGTTTGGTTGTCTGAGGACATAGTGCAAAGGTAGTGTTGTTTGTCCCGGAGTAATGAAGATCAAGTGGTGATGAGAAGTCGAAGTAGATGTGCAGAGTGAGAGATGAGAGGGTGTCTGCGGAGTGAGTTTGGTTGTCTGAGGACATAGTGCAAAGGTAGTGTTGTTTGTCCCGGAGTAATGAAGATCAAGTGGTGATGAGAAGTCGAAGTAGATGTGCAGAGTGAGAGATGAGAGGGTGTCTGCGGAGTGAGTTTGGTTGTCTGAGGACATAGTGCAAAGGTAGTGTTGTTTGTCCCGGAGTAATGAAGATCAAGTGGTGATGAGAAGTCGAAGTAGATGTGCAGAGTGAGAGATGAGAGGATGTCTGCGGAGTGAGTTTGGTTGTCTGAGGACCTAGTGCAAAGGTAGTGTTGTTTGTCCCGGAGTAATGAAGATCAAGTGGTGATGAGAAGTCGAAGTAGATGTGCAGAGTGAGAGATGAGAGGGTGTCTGCGGAGTGAGTTTGGTTGTCTGAGGACATAGTGCAAAGGTAGTGTTGTTTGTCCCGGAGTAATGAAGATCAAGTGGTGATGAGAAGTCGAAGTAGATGTGCAGAGTGAGAGATGAGAGGGTGTCTGCGGAGTGAGTTTGGTTGTCTGAGGACATAGTGCAAAGGTAGTGTTGTTTGTCCCGGAGTAATGAAGATCAAGTGGTGATGAGAAGTCGAAGTAGATGATGAAGAAATGAAAAATGGATGAATTATAAGGGACCGACTACCGAAATCAGAAGAGGACGTCTGAGGGGTACCTGCAATCCATAGCATCAGTGGTACAAAAATCAATTGAAAACAGCATGCAAGCCTATAGTTGAGGTAAAATGTTATGTATGTGCATTATGTGACTAACCCTTTAAAAATAAAATAAAATAAATTTAAAAAAAAAGAAAGAAATTTCAATAAAATACTATTTTTTAAATGTAACGTCTTATCTTGTGATTATTTAATGTCAACCATAAAGTCTCATACTTATAATTTTAATTAGCGTATAAAATTAATTTAAAAAATATATATATATATTAGGTAGCAAAGGTAAGAGCGGTTACAATTGTAGTGTAATGGATTTGCGCGATCTGAATACATTCTTTAAGATTTATAAAAATATATAGGAAATATATATATATATTATATTGGGAGTAGGTATCTCAAGGGGCTGAAAAGGATCAGGTATAAGGAGCTTATCCCATTTTGCCTCCGTCAAGTACCTCTACAGGCTACAGGAGAACAAGCTGACAGGATGCAATAAAAGTGGGACCTTAGCCGGATAATGGACCCATAAAACCTTCGTTTAGAAGCATATATACTTCCAGATAAATTTGACGAGTCAAATTAGATGTCTCCAAGGAAAATGCCGAAAATTCCGAAATGGCCGAGGAGAAGAAAGAAGGAGAAGTAGTGGGGGAAGATGGCAGTCCAAGTTCCAAGTGAGGAGTCGAAGACATTCAGTTACAGTTGAGATCTAGGAGAGGAGAGGTTCACTTCCTACAGTTCCAAGTGAGGAGAGGAAGACACCAGTTGAAGTAGGAGTCTTGATCCAGTAGCCCTCGAGGGAAGCTCCAGCTCCCATCATCCAACCCCAGAAGTTCAGGAGGAACTCAGCCGCTAGTCTGTTCTTCCACTCTCAAACCCTCGCAGAGCCGTCCAATCATCATCATCCGATTAGCCTCCAGCCCCAGCATCCATACACCATTATCAATAAGGTTATTATGTTTTTAATTTTAAGTTATTTATTTTGTTGTAAATATATTAATTTCAATATGACTTGCTAGATTTTTTTGTTTGCTTCCCTTACTTATCCTAGTCAATATTGATTTAAGAATTTGGTTTTTCAAAACTCTTTTCGCTGACGAATCCTTCGCCTTTGGACTATAGAAATCCAATTTATATATTAAAATCAGTAAATTTAAATTATCGTTCTATTACATAATAGAGCTGGCATCCTTTGGACATTTTAAATTAGTAAAGACAAAGCATTTTTGAGTAAATCTCCGCAGTTTAGATTAAATGTAAATTCAAAAATACCATTTTTTTATTAAAACCGCGACTCGCAACACCACCATTATTACACAATATATATATAAATGCCGTACGAAAATAGGGAGATAATAAAATTCAGTTCCTGTTTCCGAAAGTAAGATATCAAAGTGTTTTTATATCCCGCTGAGGTGTCTAGGACGCTACAATTATAATAAAAATCGTAAGTTTACAATGATGATTTTAATTGTCGAATGGGAAATTTGAATCAGCTGGGTAGCGAATTGGCCAAATTTAGTGTTATGAGAAGTAGCTTGGACGAAATAATAGGGACAGAATGTTGTCTGAATTGTTTGAATCTAAGGCTTTCTTGTTATTAAACAGTAGAACTCCTTCTGAGACCCTGCGCAATATATGTACTTATCTATCAACTAATGGTAATAGTATTATGGATTTAGCCTTCTGTGATTTCTACAAAATTAATCAAATTATAACCAAGGATAGCTAAATTTGTAAACGTGTTCTTAAAAAAACAAAATTCAACTAGGAAGTGTTGTTATCTCTCCCTTTACTCCGACAAATATTAAAACAGCTGTACTGTCTGACCTAAGACACCCGTTACTTGATCCTCTCATTTCAAACGGAGAAATTAATTTAGTAATACATAATATGATGTTTAAGCTTATAGGTGTTATAGTGTGCTTATAGGCCAGAGCTTCACCTAATCTATATATTTTACTTTTCAGAGCGGGCTTATCAACTGATTTATTTTTCGGGAAGTCCAAAGACCGATTATGAACTGGTAAGTAAATGTGTATTGTTTTTTGGATTTCGTAGGTCAGCCAAAAAACTGTCGTTGTGTGTCAGTCTGTCCACTTTACCTAGAGCCTATCTAACATAGATATTTCAAACTTGATAAGAGAATGTCGTTCGATAGCACTACAAACGGAAACATCCTGGACCTTTTACGTCCTGGACCTTTTTTCGAATGTTTCATATTACCTTTTACAAAAGCACTAAAAACAATTTGTGGATACACCTATCTCGAATTAGTTCGTTCTACATACAAAACAATGGAATATAGATGTTATTTGAACCATATTTTTAGGTAACATCTTGGAATTTCTAAAGCACCAACATAGCTTCAGCTCACTACCTGAAAATACTATATTTTCCTAAATGTTTTTTTGGCTTAATTAGTTTTTGACCTACATATTTTGCTGATTGATAGATTCGTACTATTTTTCAAAAAAACAAAAGTAATGTCAAACATTAAAAATATAGGAAATAAAATTAAGGAGTCCTCCGCATTCCGGATTTTGTTTTCCAAAATAACGATACATCATACAAATGTATACATTTAGGTGCCTAGCTTATATATTATATACAATAACCGTTCTGCAAATGTAAACATTAAGGTAGCTTATATATTATGTACACTAACCGTTATTAAATCAAAGAGCACGCCCGGTAAATAATAATTATATTCACCTCCAATGAAGCATAACATAGTAACAGGATACGTCATACAAATGTATACATTGAGGTACCTTATATATTATGTACATTAACCGTTATTAAATCAAAGAGCACGCCCGGTAAATAATAATTATATTCACCTCCAATGAACCATAACATAGTAACAGGATACGTCATACAAATGTATACATTGAGGTACCTTATATATTATGTACATTATCAACCTAGTTGCCGTACTACAAACATCTCACTCGTTCCCTCTCTCGTATTTTTGTGCTCTAATTGAATTTTTTTGTTTTGTTTTGTTTTAATAAGTCTTATTATACTTTTACTTAGTTCGTATTATTTACTTTTCTAATTTCAAATCTATTTTAATTCTCCTTCTTATTATTTTTCATATTTTTCTATTTCTTCTCCCTAATAAAATGGTGTCGTGCCCCGCATGCAACTCCTCTGTAAACAGAGAAAATAAAAAATCCCTTCAGTGCTGTGTCTGCACCTCAATCTATCACGGTGAGTGTTGTAACTTCTCTGACTGCGAACTTGAGTTTATGAGGTCCCAAAAGAAGCCCTGGACCTGCATCGGCTGCGAAAAAAAGAGAAAAGCGATCCCGACATCTGAGCGACCAGCCAGCCCAGCTAGGGCCCAAGGTAAGCAAGACGATGTCCTGTCCTCTTTAGTGGCGGCCGTACATAATCTCTCACAACAAATTGAAGGCATGAAGGCGGTAATAAAAAATACCGTGGAAATTGATATCAAAGAAATTAAAGCGGCACTAAATTATAATAGTGAGCTCGTTGCCGAGACCGCTAATAAACTGGGTAACATCGAGTCCAGCCTCAATAGGCAAAACGAGAGGATTTCTGCCCTAGAGGCTGAAAATATATCATTAAAGGGACGTATCTCCGACATGGAGGTTTCGATGAATAGGATAGATCAGAACAGTAAGAGAAACTCGCTCGAAATCCGAGGGATACCGGCGAGGGCGGGGGAGAATGTGTTGGCCCTAATGAAGGATGTGGGTGTGGGTCTGGGGCTGAGACTGGATGTTGTGGATATAGATTACATCCATAGAACCAGACCTCGGCCGGGAACCCAAGATTCGTCTATAATAGTTCGTTTTGTTCGACAGGAAACCAGAGACGAAATTATTCGTCTCAGAAAAGTTAAAAGGGACTTTACATACGAGACATATGGGCTGGCAAGATAATGATTCACACCGTGTATATATCAGTGAAGACCTTACACAATTCAACAAAAAAAATTATTATATGGCTAGGCAAAAAAAAAAAGAAGAAAAAATCAAATTTGTCTGGATTTCTGGGGGGAAGGTATTATGCAGGAGGGATAATGGGACTCCCGTTATCCCAATATCTAGACCAGAGGATTTGGACGTTCACTTCCCATAACAACAACAATCAGGTCTCCCCCGGTCCCCCCACTCCTCCGCCAACTCTTTCTCCATCTTTACTCCAGTTGTCTTCGGTCATCTGTACCCCAACATCCTGATGCGGTTTCTCTCCGGCTCTTCACCTCTCTTCTCTTCCGTTTCGTGTTTTTCGGATTTCTTTTTATTGTGTATTTTTGTTTTCGATTGTACTCTTCAGTTTATTTTCGTTCACATGTTTCTCTTTATTATCAAACCAGGCCTTTCCTTCTTATTATTGTCACTCACTAAGCTAGTATTTATTTATTTTTGTTTATGTTATTTATGTAAATGTTCATTTTTCATTTTTTATCACCATGCTTGCAGAATTGTAAACACTATTCTTGTATATAATTTAACTTTGCCTACATTCCATTTTTTCATTTTACTTGCTTGTTCTCTTTTCCTATCAATTATTAATCAGTTTGGTATTATCACTCATGGGATCTCCTTTTCGATAAATAGGACCGAGCCGCCTTCTCCTCTAACCCCTCATCTGCCCTATATATTACCTCCCTCCTCTCTTCACCATGTCCTATAATATATTAACCAGTTGTCATGTTAACGCCCAGTCCCTCTTCCCTCATTTTGATGAGTTCTCAGACTTTTTCCAATCCCATACCTATCACCTGATTGGAATCTCCGAGACCTGGCTCACCCCTCTCATCCCTAACTCCGCTCTTCCTCTTCCTGGCTACACCCTGTTTCGTAATGACCGATCCGGTCGGACTGGTGGGGGTGTGGGGGTCTATGTACATGACTCTCTCAAGGCCCGTGTTCTCGATTGTTCATCTGACTCCCCTCTCCCACACGTCGAGTATATGTTACTGGAAGTAACAATTCGCCATGAAAAGTTGCTCTATGGTGTAGTCTACAGACCACCCACTATCCCCTTTGGCACCGACCTTGAATCCCTACTCCTAGCGTACCTCCCCATTTACTCCAATCTCATCCTTGCCGGAGATTTCAACTCAAACTTCCTCTCTGATTCCTATGATAAAAAGTACCTCCTCAACCTTTTTTACTCCCTCAATCTTTACTTAGTACCTTACTCTCCTACCCATCATACTCAGCATAGTCACACCTGGCTTGACATCCATGTCATTGACTCCTCTGTTAAATTACTTTCCTCCTCCCAATTTCCTGTTCCTTTTCTCTCCGGCCATGATCTTATCTCTATTTCCTATGATCTCCAATCTCCTCCTTTTGTTAAAAAAACCATATCCTCGAGACATCTTTCCTCTATATCTCCTGAATCTCTACAGCAAGACCTTGATGCTATTGACTGGAGCCCAATATTCAATAGCCACTCCGTCGACGATATGGTTCAAGATCTGACGACAAATCTCATATTCGTGCTGGATAAACACGCGCCATTGCAGGAATCTCGAATCCGACGGCCCCCTGCACCATGGCTAACTCCTGAAATCAGAAGTTTTATGAAGAATAGAGACTCTGCAAGGCGCAAATTTGTCCGCAGTCACTCTTCCACGGATTATGAGATTTACAAAGGTCTACGTAACCGAACCCAGTCTTTACAGAGAAGAGCTAAGGTTGAATACTTCCACAGGGTCTTGTCTGAAGCTCCTAATCCTAAATCCAAATGGTCCCTTCTCCGCAACCTATCCTTAGTCAAATCAAAACAGTGCTCCTCCAATATTCCTTGCTCTCCTGATACTCTAAACCACTTTTTCACTTCATCACCTAATACAAATTCTCCCCCTACCCCCTTGCCTCCTAATCTAACTTTCAATCCAAATTCCTTCTTTTTTTCCTATATACATCCTGAAGATCTTCTCAATAGCATCCTTAAATCCCGTACAAACGCCTACGGTCCAGACAATGTCCCCGTAAAATTGATCAAATGCGCCCTCCCCTCCATCCTTCCTGTCCTCCTTCACATCTACAACTTCTCCCTGCAGAACTCAGTTTTCCCGACTGCTTGGAAATCAGCTATTGTCCTCCCCCTAAATAAAATTCCTAATCCCTCTTCTCCAAAAGATCTCCGACCAATATCTATCCTTTCCAACCTCTCCAAACCCTTAGAACGAATAGCCCAATCCCAACTATCCTCCTATCTTGAAACCAACCAAATCTTAAATCCCCTACAGTCCGGCTTCCGTCCTTGCTTAAGCACTCAATCCGCTCTCCTAAAAGTTACCAATGACCTCCAACTAGCCATAGACAACAGACAGGTTACTCTGCTCGTACTTTTCGACTTCACTAAAGCCTTTGACACCGTTGACCACAGCATCCTCCTCTCCAAGCTCCACAATACCCACCTTTCCAGCAGTGCTGTTCGCTGGTTTCAGTCCTTCCTCTCCGGTCGTTCTCAGTCAGTTCTCGTCCCAAATCTCCCTCCCTCTTCCTTTCTGCCAGTTAATTCTGGGGTCCCTCAAGGCTCATCCCTTTCTCCTACCCTTTTCTCTATCTTCATAAATGACCTCCCCAATTCCATCAAACACTCCAATTATCACCTTTATGCCGATGACTTCCAAATGTATCTCTCCTTCCACCCCTCCACCGCTCTTGCTGCTTACGACAAGATGATGAAGGACATCCTTGGTATCACAGACTGGGCTTCCAAGAATGGACTGACACTGAACGCTGAGAAGACTAAAGCCATTGTGATAGGTAACCATAAACTACTAAACTCCCTTACTGACTTACCTCCATTAAGACTACATGACTCCGATATTGAATACTGCACCAGTGTAAAAAATCTTGGATTGATCCTTGATCAAACCCTCTCCTGGAAAGACCATGTTTCTCACATCTCCAACCGCTCCTTCAAAACCCTCTACTTCCTCAAACGCCTTCGTCACCTTCTTCCCACGAAAACCCGTCAGCTGTTGGTATCCTCTCTTGTTTTCCCCTACTTTGATTATGCTTGCCTCGCATATGGAGGACTGTCTGGTGAGCTCGACATGAAACTAAAGCGAGTCATGAACTCCTTTCTAAGATTCATCTTCGGGCTCCCCAGACACTCCTCTAATACTAGTTCCTATACCGACCTAAAATGGCTCTTCCCATCCTCTCGTCGACAATATTTCCTTGGCTCCTTCCTCTATCAAACCATATCTTCCCAAAAGCCCTCCTACATCTTCCAAATGCTCCAATTTAAATCCCATATCCACCAGAAAGTCACTAGATCCCGCCCCTCGGATCTTTACCTCCCTTCCCACAGGACAACAACCTACCACAACTCTTTCCTTATCCAAGCTAACTCCCTCTGGAACTCTCTCCCTCTCCAGATCCGCCATGGTCCTTCTCTTCTTTCATTTAAGTCCTTACTTTTCCATTATCTCCTAACTCAACAAACCTCTGATTCCTAAGGCGGGCTCCTATGAGATAGTTCTGGTCTTCCTATAAGTCTCTCACTCCACTGGACAGATTGTCACACTCCAGTTTCATCTGCCCAGTTTTTTTGCGATTAAATTCATATATAACTCACTATTGTTATTATGTTTTACATTATTATTCATATTTTGTTTTTTTCTTATTTTTATCATTAATTTTCACCAGTTTTTTATTGTTTTAATCATTGCCTCTCTCTAACATTTTATATTTATTACTAGACCTCTTTTCCTTTATTTTTATTCTGTCTCAATGGGTCGATACTTGTACTCTTTTATCTACTTCTTATGTTATTATTCTTAGGGGACGAAAGTCCCAGAATAAAGATTATTTTTCATTTTCATTTCATTCATTAACCGTTATTAAATCAAAGAGCACGCCCGGTAAATAATAATTATATTCACCTCCAATGAACCATAACATAGTAACAGGATACGTCATACAAATGTATACATTAAGGTAGCTTATATATTATGTACACTAACTGTTATTAAATCAAAGAGCACGCCCGGTAAATAATAATTATATTCACCTCAAATGAACCATAACATAGTAACAGGATACGTCATACAAATGTATACATTAAGGTAGCTTATATATTATGTACACTAACCGTTATTAAATCGAAGAGCACGCCCGGTAAATAATAATTATATTCACCTCCAATGAAGCATAACATAGTAACAGGATACGTCATACAAATGTAAACATTAAGGTACCTTATATATTATGTACATTAACCGTTATTAAATCAAAGAGCACGCCCGGTAAATAATAATTATATTCACCTCCAATGAACCATAACATAGTAACAGGATACGTCATACAAATGTAAACATTAAGGTAGCTTATATATTATGTACATTAACCGTTATTAAATCAAAGAGCACGCCCGGTAAATAATAATTATATTTACTTCCAATGAACCATAACATAGTAACAGGATACGTCATACAAATGTAAACATTAAGGTAGCTTATATATTATGTACATTAACCGTTATTAAATCAAAGAGCACGCCCGGTAAATAATAATTATATTTACTTCCAATGAACCATAACATAGTAACAGGATACGTCATACAAATGTAAACATTAAGGTACCTTATATATTATGTACATTAACCGTTATTAAATCAAAGAGCACGCCCGGTAAATAATAATTATATTCACCTCCAATGAACCATAACATAGTAACAGGATACGTCATACAAATGTAAACATTAAGGTACCTTATATATTATGTACATTAACCGTTATTAAATCAAAGAGCACGCCCGGTAAATAATAATTATATTCACCTCCAATGAACCATAACATAGTAACAGGATACGTCATACAAATGTATACATTGAGGTACCTTATATATTATGTACATTAACCGTTATTAAATCAAAGAGCACGCCCGGTAAATAATAATTATATTCACCTCCAATGAACCATAACATAGTAACAGGATACGTCATACAAATGTATACATTAAGGTAGCTTATATATTATGTACACTAACTGTTATTAAATCAAAGAGCACGCCCGGTAAATAATAATTATATTCACCTCCAATGAACCATAACATAGTAACAGGATACGTCATACAAATGTATACATTAAGGTAGCTTATATATTATGTACACTAACCGTTATTAAATCGAAGAGCACGCCCGGTAAATAATAATTATATTCACCTCCAATGAAGCATAACATAGTAACAGGATACGTCATACAAATGTAAACATTAAGGTACCTTATATATTATGTACATTAACCGTTATTAAATCAAAGAGCACGCCCGGTAAATAATAATTATATTCACCTCCAATGAACCATAACATAGTAACAGGATACGTCATACAAATGTAAACATTAAGGTAGCTTATATATTATGTACATTAACCGTTATTAAATCAAAGAGCACGCCCGGTAAATAATAATTATATTTACTTCCAATGAACCATAACATAGTAACAGGATACGTCATACAAATGTAAACATTAAGATAGCTTATATATTATGTACATTAACCGTTATTAAATCAAAGAGCACGCCCGGTAAATAATAATTATATTTACTTCCAATGAACCATAACATAGTAACAGGATACGTCATACAAATGTAAACATTAAGGTAGCTTATATATTATGTACATTAACCGTTATTAAATCAAAGAGCACGCCCGGTAAATAATAATTATATTTACTTCCAATGAACCATAACATAGTAACAGGATACGTCATACAAATGTAAACATTAAGGTACCTTATATATTATGTACATTAACCGTTATTAAATCAAAGAGCACGCCCGGTAAATAATAATTATATTCACCTCCAATGAACCATAACATAGTAACAGGATACGTCATACAAATGTAAACATTAAGGTAGCTTATATATTATGTACATTAACCGTTATTAAATCAAAGAGCACGCCCGGTAAATAATAATTATATTTACTTCCAGTAAACCATAACATAGTAACAGGATACGTCATACAAATGTAAACATTAAGGTACCTTATATATTATGTACATTAACCGTTATTAAATCAAAGAGCACGCCCGGTAAATAATAATTATATTTACTTCCAATGAACCATAACATAGTAACAGGATACGTCATACAAATGTAAACATTAAGGTAGCTTATATATTATGTACATTAAGCGTTATTAAATCAAAGAGCCCGCCCGGTAAATAATAATTATATTCACCTCCAATGAACCATAACATAGTAACAGGATACGTCATACAAATGTAAACATTAAGGTAGCTTATATATTATGTACATTAACCGTTATTAAATCGAAGAGCACGCCCGGTAAATAATAATTATATTCACCTCCAATGAAGCATAACATAGTAACAGGATACGTCATACAAATGTAAACATTAAGGTAGCTTATATATTATGTACATTAACCGTTATTAAATCAAAGAGCACGCCCGGTAAATAATAATTATATTTACTTCCAATGAACCATAACATAGTAACAGGATACGTCATACAAATGTAAACATTAAGGTAGCTTATATATTATGTACATTAACCGTTATTAAATCAAAGAGCACGCCCGGTAAATAATAATTATATTTACTTCCAATGAACCATAACATAGTAACAGGATACGTCATACAAATGTAAACATTAAGGTACCTTATTCATTATGTACATTAACCGTTATTAAATCAAAGAGTACGCCCGGAAAATAATAATTATATTTACTTCCAATGAAGCATAACATAGTAATAGGATACGTCATACAAATGTAAACATTAAGGTAGCTTATATATTATGTACATTAACCGTTATTAAATCAAAGAGCACGCCCGGTAAATAATAATTATATTCACCTCCAATGAAGCATAACATAGTAACAGGATACGTCATACAAATGTAAACATTAAGGTACCTTATATATTATGTACATTAACCGTTATTAAATCAAAGAGCACGCCCGGTAAACAATAATTATATTCACCTCCAATGAACCATAACATAGTAACAGGATACGTCATACAAATGTAAACATTAAGGTAGCTTATATATTATGTACATTAACCGTTATTAAATCGAAGGGCACGCCCGGTAAATAATAATTATATTCACCTCCAATGAACCATAACATAGTAACAGGATACGTCATACAAATGTAAACATTAAGGTAGCTTATATATTATGTACATTAACCGTTATTAAATCAAAGAGCACGCCCGGTAAATAATAATTATATTCACCTCCAATGAACCATAACATAGTAACAGGATACGTCATACAAATGTAAACATTAAGGTAGCTTATATATTATGTACATTAACCGTTATTAAATCAAAGAGCACGCCCGGTAAATAGTAATTATATTCACCTCCAATGAACCATAACATAGTAACAGGATACGTCATACAAATGTAAACATTAAGGTACCTTATTCATTATGTACATTAACCGTTATTAAATCAAAGAGTACGCCCGGAAAATAATAATTATATTTACTTCCAATGAAGCATAACATAGTAATAGGATACGTCATACAAATGTAAACATTAAGGTAGCTTATATATTATGTACATTAACCGTTATTAAATCAAAGAGCACGCCCGGTAAATAATAATTATATTCACCTCCAATGAAGCATAACATAGTAACAGGATACGTCATACAAATGTAAACATTAAGGTACCTTATATATTATGTACATTAACCGTTATTAAATCAAAGAGCACGCCCGGTAAATAATAATTATATTCACCTCCAATGAACCATAACATAGTAACAGGATACGTCATACAAATGTAAACATTAAGGTAGCTTATATATTATGTACATTAACCGTTATTAAATCGAAGGGCACGCCCGGTAAATAATAATTATATTCACCTCCAATGAACCATAACATAGTAACAGGATACGTCATACAAATGTAAACATTAAGGTAGCTTATATATTATGTACATTAACCGTTATTAAATCAAAGAGCACGCCCGGTAAATAATAATTATATTCACCTCCAATGAACCATAACATAGTAACAGGATACGTCATACAAATGTAAACATTAAGGTAGCTTATATATTATGTACATTAACCGTTATTAAATCAAAGAGCACGCCCGGTAAATAGTAATTATATTCACCTCCAATGAACCATAACATAGTAACAGGATACGTCATACAAATGTAAACATTAAGGTACCTTATTCATTATGTACATTAACCGTTATTAAATCAAAGAGTACGCCCGGAAAATAATAATTATATTTACTTCCAATGAAGCATAACATAGTAACAGGATACGTCATACAAATGTAAACATTAAGGTAGCTTATATATTATGTACATTAACCGTTATTAAATCAAAGAGCACGCCCGGTAAATAATAATTATATTCACCTCCAATGAAGCATAACATAGTAACAGGATACGTCATACAAATGTAAACATTAAGGTAGCTTATATATTATGTACATTAACCGTTATTAAATCAAAGAGCACGCCCGGTAAATAATAATTATATTTACTTCCAATGAACCATAACATAGTAACAGGATACGTCATACAAATGTAAACATTAAGGTAGCTTATATATTATGTACATTAAGCGTTATTAAATCAAAGAGCCCGCCCGGTAAATAATAATTATATTCACCTCCAATGAACCATAACATAGTAACAGGATACGTCATACAAATGTAAACATTAAGGTAGCTTATATATTATGTACATTAACCGTTATTAAATCAAAGAGCACGCCCGGTAAATAATAATTATATTCACCTCCAATGAACCATAACATAGTAACAGGATACGTCATACAAATGTAAACATTAAGGTACCTTATATATTATGTACATTAACCGTTATTAAATCAAAGAGTACGCCCGAAAAATAATAATTATATTTACTTCCAATGAAGCATAACATAGTAACAGGATACGTCATACAAATGTAAACATTAAGGTAGCTTATATATTATGTACATTAACCGTTATTAAATCAAAGAGCACGCCCGGTAAATAATAATTATATTTACTTCCAATGAACCATAACATAGTAACAGGATACGTCATACAAATGTAAACATTAAGGTAGCTTATATATTATGTACATTAACCGTTATTAAATCGAAGAGCACGCCCGGTAAATAATAATTATATTTACTTCCAATGAACCATACCAAAAGTATTGTCAAACAGTAAAAATATAGAAGCCCTCTCAGCATTCCGGATTTTGTTTTCCAAAATTTTGTTAGAAGGCGGCTCTTAAAAGCAGACAAGCCAGTGTGTACAGTCTTTAAAAATTCTGCACTAGAAATGTATGCACAATAGTAATTATTTTTCTATACTCTTTACTGTGTCTGCGCACACAGTAACCTTTCTTTGTACTACCTCATTACAGTTCGCTGTAATATTATTTGGTAAAGGATTGTAAATAATGACATATTTTTCTTTTCTGTCTTTAGAAGTTCTATGATTGCTTTATGAACTCCACCGGCTATGTAAGTACGAGCCTACCATTTATTCTTCAATACATAGGACACATCAGGTTCGCCCAGAGGCATGGAGATGGCCTATTGTCGCAGGTTCCCGATCCCAGTGCCTCCTCATTTCATTACGTTTAATATTACTTATATGTATATTAAAAATATTTGATCAGAGATTCAGACTGTGAGTTATCGTCCTCTCCACCCACAAGTCTGAGATGAAGGTTTTGTTTTATAACCTTTCAGGTAGTTTTCTAGGTCAGGTTACATTACCTTTTGGTTGGTTGGTTTATTTGGGGCGAACAACTGCTTTGGTTATTATCGCCCTACCTTGTCAAGTTACTAGTCCTAACTGAGCCAGCGAACTCTTTATACTAATGACGAGAACAGCCATGTTGGGATCCCACAGGGGGCCAGGAGGACCGGAGGAGGGCAAAGCACAGGACCCAGGGCAACCAACGAACAGGCAGGCCAGGGGACAAACAACAGCAACGCCGGGCCACTCTCTCAAGTATATGTAAGCACTTGGCTTAATCGTGAAGATAGCGGGGCTTGATGATGAGGGTGTGCATGTGAGGAAAGCAGTTCACACCCTCCAAGTCCGGGACTGTTCCGGTCCAGAGGCCCCGGCGGATCTGCCCCAGGCCCCCCGATCCAGCCAGCCACCCGAGGGCCCCACGCAGGACCTCCCTCGAGGTCCCCACATGGGCTGTTTAAACCCTACTCAACTGGCAGAGCGACCTAAAATAGGCAAATGATCACAGACAGAAGAGTTCAAATTCTTTGGTATAGTCCGGTTTCTTTTAAAAAATTAACGACTCTATCCAGAATGGTGGGGCTGTCCCTCTGCGCCTCCTCCAAGCTCCTTGGAACATAATTTGTCCTGAGAAGGTCTTCATAGAAGGAGCATTCCGAGAAGATATGGTAAACACCTAGTGAGAGGTGGCAATGATCGCATCTAGGAGGCTGTTCTCTTGCAATCAGGTAGCCGTGGGTGAGCCGCGTGTGCCCGATCCTCAGCCGGGCGATGGCCACTTCCTCCTGTCTGCAGCTTCTTGGAGATTTCTTCTGTACCGATTTCTTGGTTTCTTTGAGTTTGTTCGGGTTCACCTCCTCCCACATTTGCTCCCAATGTCTTTTTATTGTTAGGAGTAGGGGGCGTTTTACTTCGTTGGGGATCGGAGGGGCTCTACAAATCTCAGTCAGGTCATGGGCCGCGTTAGCAGCTTTATCAGCTCGCTCATTCGCAGGGAGTCCAACGTGGCGCGGCACCCAGACGAAGACCACTCGTTTTCCCATTTCTGTTAGCATGGCGACATAGCGATGGACCTTGTAGACGGCATGATGGGGTGAATACATACGTTCTAGGCTCTGGATTGCACTAAGGGAGTCAGTACAGACTACAATCCCATTTTCCTGGACGGTCAGGGCATAATATAATGCGAACCCAACAGCAGTCAGCCCCGCTGTGAAAATACTGCAAAGGCCATGCAATTTATACTTATTTTCCCTAACGTTGTCCGTGAAAGCACAAGCAGTAGACCCGGTTACTTTGGAGCCATCGGTATAGATGACTGTATGACCAGTGAAGCGGCTCAGAACAGATAGGAATCTCTGCTTGATGTCTTCCTGGTTTGTTGAGGCTTTGTGGACTTCGTCTTTCAGCTCTAGATTGCAGGGGGGTTTCCTAAATGTCCAAGGTTGGATATCTTCCCGAGTTTCATTTATGTCAACTTTTAATAACTCCTGGGTGGCTCTTGACATTCGGATAACTAAAGGGAGTGTGGCATTGTTTGAATTGTTGAAGAGGGCTCTGAATTTTGAACGAAATAAATAGTTGAAACAAGGGTGTGTGGTCTGGGTTACATTTGTTGACAAGTAGTTCGTTGCAAGTTTCTGTCTTCTAAATAAGAGGGGGGCGGTTCCAGACTCCGCGCATAGGCTTATAACAGGGCTGGTGCGGAAGGCACCTGTTGCCAATCGTATCCCAGCGTGGTGAACATCCAGAAGAGCGAGGTTGGGGAATTTAGCCGAGCCATACACGAAACAGCCATAATCTAGCTTTGAGCCTATCAGTGCCTTGTACACTCTGAGGAGGGCTACCCTATCAGCTCCCTATCCAGTATGAGCAAGGACCCTCAGCATCTTCAGCCGCTGATAGACCCAGGAAGCACGCAAGTTCCTTGTATTGTATAGGGGAGTCGTACAGGTTTATATGAGGTCGAGTTGACTAGACCGGCAGAGGATGGCAAAGTCATCGACGAATAAGAAGCCTGTGATTTTATTGATGGCAATGGAAAACAAGGTAGTCCTAAGGACACTACCCTGAGGGACACCAGTCGTCGGGATCTGGGGATCAGAGAGTGTGCCACCCATCAATCTGAATGTCCTTTTCTTCAGGAATTCCTTAATAAAAATAGGAAGATTGCCTCGGAATCCCCATTCGTACAGAGTTTTCATGATGTAGGGGGTCCAAGTAGTGTCGAAGGCTTTTTGAATATCGAAGAATATTGCTACGGCATGCTTTTTGTTGATGAAGGTATACTGTAACTCTCCTTCCATCCTTACCAAGTGGTACAGGGCAGGACGTTTTCTTCTGAAACCACTTTGGAGGTTCGAGATATGGTCTGATTGTTGAAGTACCCAACTCAAACTTCCTCTCTGATTCCTATGATAAAAAGTACCTCCTCAACCTTTTTTACTCCCTCAATCTTTACTTAGTACCTTACTCTCCTACTCATCATACTCAGCATAGTCACACTTGGCTCGACATCCATGTCATTGACTCCTTTGAAAAATTACTTTCCTCCTCCCAATTTCCTGTTCCTTTTCTTTCCGCCCATGACCTTATCTCCGTTTCCTATGATCTCCAGTCCCCTCCATTCGAAACAAAAACCTTTTCCATGAGACACCTTTCTACATTATCTCCCCAGCCCCTTCAGCAAGACCTCGACGCTATCGACTGGAGCCCGATATTCAAAAGCCATTCCGTCGACGATATGGTCCAGGACTTGACGACAAACCTCATGACTGTGCTTAATAGGCATGCACCCCTGCAGAAGTCTCGGATCCGCCGGCCCCCTGCTCCGTGGATAACGCCTGAAATCAGGGATTTGATGCGGGATAGAGACTCTGCAAGGCGTAAATTTGTTCGTAGTCATTTTTCCACGGACTATGAGGCCTACAGAGCTCTACGCAACCGAACTCAGTCCCTACAGAGAAGAGTTAAGAAGGTTTATTACCACAGGGTCCTGTCTGAAGCTCCTGATCCCAAGTCCAAATGGTCCCTTCTTCGTAATTTATCCTTAACCAAATCCAAACAGTGCTCCTCTAATATTCCTTTCTCTCCTGATACTTTAAACAATTTTTTCACTTCATCTCCCAATACAAATCCTACCCCGACGCCCTTCTCTCCTACTCAGATATTCAATCCAAATTCATTCTTTTTTTCCTATATATATCCTGAAGACCTCCTCAGAAGTATCCTCAAATCCCAAACAAAAGCCTATGGCCCAGACAATATCCCAGTGAAATTAATCAAATATGCCCTCCCCTCCATCCTTCCTGTCCTCCTTCACATCTACAACTACTCCCTGCAGAACTCCGTTTTTCCGACGGCCTGGAAATCAGCGATCGTCCACCCTCTTAAAAAGGTAACCAACCCATCCTCTCCAAAAGATCTCCGCCCTATATCTACCCTTTCTAACCTCTCCAAACCCTTAGAACGGGTAGCCCAATCCCAACTATCGTCCTATTTAGAATCCAACCAGATCCTAGATCCCCTTCAGTCTGGCTTCCGTCCTGGCCTAAGCACCCAATCCGCCCTCCTAAAAGTTACTAACGACCTCCAACTAGCCATAGACAACAGACAGTTAACTCTACTAGTACTCTTCGACTTCACTAAAGCCTTTGACACCGTCGACCACAGCATCCTCCTTGCCAAGCTCCACAATTCCAACCTTTCTCCCAGTGCTGTTTGCTGGCTTCAGTCCTTCCTCTCCGGACGCTCACAGTCGGTTCTTGTTCCTAACCTACCTCTCTCGTCCTTTCTTCCACTAAACTCTGGGGTCCCTCAAGGCTCGTCTCTCTCACCCACCCTTTTTTCTATATTCATAAACGATCTCCCTAATTCTCTTAAACACTCCAAATATCATCTCTACGCCGATGATTTCCAAATTTATCTCTCCTTCCATCCCTCCTCTGCCCAAGATGCTTACAACAAAATGATGGAGGATATGCATGGTATCACCAACTGGGCTACTAACAATGGACTGACCTTGAACGCTGACAAAACCAAAGCTAGTGTAATAGGAAACCACAGACTACTCAACTCTCTCACTGACTTACCTCCTTTAAAACTACATGACTCAGAGATAGAATACTGCACCAACGTAAAAAACCTTGGATTAATCCTTGAGCAATCCCTCTCCTGGAAAGAACATATCTCCCACATATCTAACCGCTCCTTCAAAACCCTATACCTTCTAAAACAACTTCGTCACCTCCTCCCCACTCAAACCCGTCAGTTGTTGTTATCCTCCCTTGTGTTCCCCTACTTTGACTATGCTTGCCTTGTGTATGGAGGACTTTCTGGTGAGCTCGACATGAAACTGAAGCGAGTTATGAATTCCTTTTTACGATTCATCTTCGGGCTCCCCAGACACTCTTCTATTACCAGTTCATACACTGATCTAAAATGGCTATACCCCTCCTCTCGTCGTAGTTATTTCCTGGGCTCCTTTCTTTTCCGGACCTTATCATCCCAAAAGCCCTCCTATATCTTCCAAATGCTCCAATTTAAATCCCACATCCATCAAAAAGTCACCAGATCCCGTCCCTCCGGTCTTTACCTCCCTGCCCACAGGACTACAACCTATCACAATTCCTTCCTTGTCCAGGCTACCTCCCTCTGGAACTCACTCCCTCTCCAGATTCGCCATGCTCCTAGTCTAATTTCTTTTAAATCCCAGCTCTTCCAGCATCTCCTTACTCATCAAACGTCTGATTCCCAGGGCTAGCGTCCTATGGGATAGTTCTCGTCTTCCCATGAGTCTCTCAGTCTATAGCTGGACTGATGTTACTCTTCAGTTTCATCATCCCAGTTGGATCACATGTAGGGCCACTATATGTTTAGGCACTATATAACTAGTCACTATATGTTTGGTCACTATGTGTTTAGTCACTACATATTTTATTTTAGAAGTAATCATTCCTTTTTTTCTTTTCACTCATTTCTTTCAATTCCAAGCAGAATAATGTATAGGTGTGTGATATTCTGGATTTTGGATATATATCTGTAATTTAATGTATGTACCAGAGTGTATGACACATATTATATTTATTTATTTTATTATTTAATTTCTCTCTCTCTCAGTGACCCTTTCTGTCACTTATATTTACTTTTGCTATTATTTTTTTACTTTATAATTCTAATACTGTTCCTCATTTATTTTAATATGATTTGTTTATCCTTATTTCTAACTTCTTTTGTTTCTTTAGTTGCTATACTCCCTTATTTGTTATCTTTTATTCAACTTGTTTGATACTGGTATCTCTTTTGTTTATCTCTTATGCTGTTATTCTTAGGGGACGTATGTCCCAGAATAAAAATTGTTTTTTCATTTCATTTCATTTCATTCCATGTGCGGGAGGAGAGAGGTTGAGCAGGCTGCGATGTCAATGGAGGAGAAGGTGCCGTAGCTAGGGCTTAAGTATGTAGGCTCGCCAGAGTTGAGGACAACGAGGTTGGAGACGTGTAGGACTCTCTATATGAGGGAACCCCCGGGCGTGGTGTGGGTGGAGCTCCAGGAAGGGCTGTGGGCATTGAGGTCCCCAAACAGCAGGATGGGGCCCTCCTGTTGGGACACAAGTTCCATGAGCTCAGTCGCAGAGACGGGCTCATGAGGGGGCAGATAAATGTTGCAGATGGTACTAGGGGGCCCTGTCTTTAGTCTGATGGCGGCGGTCTGGAGCGGGGTCCGGAGCGGCACTTCGGTAGCAGGCCCCCGGACGGACACCGCCACAGCCACCCCTCCACATGCTCTTCCCCTCAGAGGTCCATCTCTTTTGTAAACCTCGTAGCTCCTTATTTTAAAGTTTTCGTCAGTTTTCAGATGGGTTTCTTGAAGACAGATACAGATAGGGTCGAAGTCTTTGGCGAGTAACTGTAAATCACTGAAATGAGTCTTGGCACCATTTATGTTGTATTGTATTATGTTCATGTATTGCGGTGAGGTCGCAACTTACGTTATAACCGCATGCACTTCCAAACACTTGCAGGCACACACAGATTCGTACATGACCGGAAGGATACAAAAAGAGGAAAATAGATATATAAAATAGTAGTAATAGTCATTAAAAAAAATAAAATAAACAAAACAACATAATATATGCATACCTATACTCATACACATAAATATCATAAAAAGGTAATAATAAATAGATGGAGAAATAAGAAAAAAATAAGAATGATAACAAGCAAATTAATATACCTATACATATGTACGCCCACACTCATACATACACATGTACGCAATAAAAATAAATATATGCATTAAAAAAGAATAATAATAAAAATATATATATATATATGTATATATCCATATATATACATATATGCACAGCATACACACACTTACACACTCACAAAAACACACATACATACACAAAGATGAATATACAATAAGAATGTAGGAAGTAAATGGAAAAGAGTAAAAATAAGAATAAATAAGATAAAATAGGGAATAGATAAATAGGTAGAGGAGGGAAGTAAAACGGTGGTATTGATAAACATAAGCAAACATAATTAGTAAAAAGCATATATGGATATACATAGGTTGACCTATTATAGGGTGATAGTGATAAGCAAGGTTAGCGGGCATTGGGAATTTTCCTTTCTTTCATTTTACTTCTAGTTTTACTACGATTTCTATTTTTATTTTTTTGTTTCGAGCTATTCTCTCCAACTTCAAATGAGGCCGATTAATTTTTAACTTGACATTACCTTTTGTCCAATGTGCTTGATATTAGTGACATATGAATAATAATAAAACAATTACATAGAGGTTTTTCCTTGCAACCTCCTAGGTTTTTATCGATATCCTTGTTGTTTTCATTTTTGTTCCCTTTCCCTATCTAACATTCTAATGAAAGCAATTGCACTTAATTTTATATTAGTTTAACAGCGTTAGGTCGAGCCACAAGTGCATTAGTAGAGGCCTTCAACATTGTGAGACTTCTACCAGGTGTGCTGAGACTGTAGAAGACATTAGTAGCTGTAGTAGTGTGTAACATCTACCTCATGTACTCAGCCCTCCATTGTTTCTGTTTATTATCTAAAATGCGATTATTGTAAAATCGTAAAATTGTTTTCGGAATTGTAGAATAGATTAACGGTTATAAAACAAAAATCAACTACTTACCATTTTTATCTCCAATTGCACTTTTATGCGATACACAATAAATTTAACACAATAAATACACTTATACGATGCACAATAAGTAAATTTAAAGTGTTGTACACTCAAAGAAAAACTGCATTAATTCAAACACAAACGGATAAGAAATTCACTTGTTGCATTAAAGCATCAAAAATGTGCGCACAAGTATGCGCAATCTGCTCAGTGGGCGTCAAGAATGTTACAATTTTTCGTTTGCGCTTAGCAGGGGGAAAACGCTACATCTACCTTAAAAGTCTTGATATAACTAAGTAACGAAGTTACATTTCAAAAAATTTGGATAAGTGAGGTTTCGATACATATTTACAACAGGTAAAATAACTCCCTTGTAACGCCGCGGGAAAAATTGGCCTTTAAGACAGCTACAGACTTAGCTTATAACTAATATACTAATACTACAACTGAGCCGTAAAACAAACTTCATATCGGTAACCGATGAGGACACAATTAATCTTTAACACTTTTTCCCTGAACACTTCTTCAAAATCCTGTCTAGCTGCAATTCTGCAGGTCGGGACTAGAGATCAAGATGTCGACGACTCAGAAATGTCGGAGGAGTTGTGTTCACAAACTTCTGATGTAGAGGTTAGGTCAATAATAAAGATATATTTCATTTTTTGTTGGCAGGCTATAAGAGATGAGAATGATTCCATGTTTACCTTGGTCTATACATTCTACGTTGCATCCTGGAATAAACACCAGAAGGGAAAGAAAAAGACGCTCGACCAAGTTAAAGAACATGTCAACAACGTTAGAAAGGAATGTGCCAAGAGTAAGATATTACTTGATCTGTGAACCATTATCTGTTTTGAGAAATAACAATCTTGTAAAGATGAATTGAGAATAGATGGCAGGTGGGGAAAATGGCCGAGGCTTCCTCCAACATCACGGTCCCCCATTTCCACTACAACTTTGTAAGAATTCTTAATGTCATATTATCTTTGTGAAGAAGAGTGACACTTTTTGAGAGCGGAGAGGGGGAGGGGTCAAACATTTTCAAGAATTGCGTTAAGGATGCCGAAGAGATTTCGTCAACCAGCTTATGGCCCTGCTGTATTTTCAAGTGTTCCTTTGGACACCTAAACTAGTATTGTGGAAGTACATGGTAGGTCGAGACAGGGTTGAATGCGCTATAGCAAGAATTTTTCGAACAGTTTAAAAAAACAGGCAAGAGGCTGAACGATAGGAAGATAAAGAGGTGTCTGGGTTTGAGGATAATTTTAATAACAGAGAATTTCCATCGAATAGGAATATGAGTTAGACGAAGGACGCAATTGAAGATGTATTTGAGAAAGATGATGGCTTATTTAGGAAGACGGCTTAGTATCCGGGCTTAAATGAGACCATATCCTGAGGCTTTATTGAAGGGGAGATCTAGGATATCTTGGTGCTGAGTTGAAGTGGGCTGAAGGAAGTTTAGGATGTGTTCGTAGGAAGGATAATGGGTGTCATGGGGCTGACATGTGTCGTGTAGGGGTTCTGCTGCGAAGAGAGATTTTGTTTAATTGAAAGTAAACACATTCTGAAGAGAAGATGACTGTGCGGGAAGTTTGAGTAAGAGTCTCGTTGGTTTCCATGGTGATTTGTGAAGTCATATCGCAAAGTACCAGAGAGCTTTTCGCCGCTCTTGTGGACAAAATCCCAGAAGCATATCTAGGATATGACATATATACTGCGCGCCACTTGCTTTGAAATCTCACCTATTAGGAGCGCAATTCCAGTGCTAGCCATAAGCTCCCCTCTCATGTGTTAATTGTGAATGTTGACTTAATAATGAATTTCGCTACATCAAATAATTATAATTTCTTACATATCTTTTCTCAAACCTATAATTCGGCCGTTGATGCGGGTGTCTTACGCATGTAGCAGTGCAGTTCGGTTCCACCTCCCGCCCAACTTTAGGACAACTCTGCGAAACGGGTCTCATGATATTTCATCCATAAATGTTCTCTACTAACTTGTGCTCTGTTTTTTTTGACAAATTTCAAGTCGCAGATCTGCAAACGAATCGGGGCTACCTTATTTCAGAGTGTATTTCTGCTCTTGAGACGAAATTTGTAAGTATAAAATCTTTACGTAATAAAAACTGAACATGACCTGAGTGGATATAACCGTTACTTAATAACAACTGAACATAACCAGAGTGGATATAGCCGTTACTTAATAACAACTGAATATAACCTGAGTGGATATAACCGTTACTTAATACAAACTGAATATAACCCCTGAGTGGATATAACCGACAAACTGAATATAGCCTGGCAACAATCAGCCAACATTTATTTAATCGGAGTGGGAGCACTGCACCAACGTTCCGAAGCCCACTTAGCTTTATGAGAAAGTTCCATATAGAACCTGCTCATATATGTATATATTTTCTTTTTTACTTAGATCTATTCAAACATTGGTCAAGAAAATTTCGACATACACCATTTTGAAGAAATTACTGAAATAGCCAAAAAAGTCACGGCCGAAGATCCGAATGCAGGTAATATATATAAGTTGATTACCCCAAGTAACTGAAGGTCTTCTCCCTACACTAAATATAGTGGACACAACGTTATAACGCCCTCTCTAAGGTCATTAGTTTACCACCCCAAGTAACTGTAAGTCTTCTCTCTACACTAAATTACGTTGACACAACGTTTAATGGGCTTTAACTACGATGTCATATCACCTACTACCAAAGCGCTCTTACGTCATTCTAGTGGACATAAGCCCGACTTTACTAGGGATTCCTAAATGTTTATTCACTTATGGTAGGGATCTTTAACGAGTACCTGTCATCGTACAGGCTCGGGACCATCGCTTAAAATCCCATCCGAAAGACGACGTGCTTTAGTTTAGAATAATATACTATGGGCTTCGATCGGGTTTTGAATCCGCGACCTTGAACTCAGTAAGCAATCACACATACCACTGAGCTACCAGCGCCCTCAAGTAATTACTATTAATATCGTGATGGATGTCTCCTTGGGGACAGAGCGGAGACTCACTTAATAGTCCAGTCATATTAGATCAAAAAGAGGGTAAATCTCGGAATGAAAGGTAATAAGCTATAAACTTGTATAAACCTTTGATTTGACATTATAAAAGTTGGCTCGAAAGTCTCATAAGATCTCGTGTCCGCGTCTTGAGATATTCAAGGTCAAAGGTCGCGAAAACCTGTATTTTGGAAATATCTCGTTTCCTATGCTTTAAATGATATTCGCATTTATTATAAAAGTTGTAGAGCATAAAATTCTCTACAAATTAGTTCTTGTGCATTTTTTTATACGATTAACAGTTTTTGAGGTAGAGCGCGAAGAGTGCAGTGCGCCCAGTCATATACGTCATAATGTAACGTCAACCGCGAATCCCAATAATAAGTTAGGTTTATAAAGTTAATTATTCATTAAAAAAATTATAATTATGAAAAAGACTTCATTATTAACTAATAATTAGTATTAGAAATAATTATTATTTAAAACATTATAGGTTAGGTTTTATGACTCATGCCCGGGCTTTAACTACGAGGTCATATCGCCTACTACCAGAGCGCTCTTTCGTCACTCTGGTGGACATGAGCCCGACTCTACTGTGGGAGTCCTAAATTTTGCCTACCCTAAATTTTTATTCATCTAGGGTAGGGGTCTTTAACGAGTACCTGACATCGTACAGGCTCGGGACCATCGCTTAACGTCCCATCCGAAGGACGGCGTGCTTAAGTTTATTTTACCTCCCAGATAAAATAAACTAAGGGCCTCGGTCGGGCTACGAACCCACAACCTTGAGCTCAGAAGTCAAGCACGCATACCACTGAGCTACCGGCGCCCCCTAAAACATTATATTTATTACTATTATTCATAAATTAAATACTCGTTTAATACTACTTACTTAGTTCTTATAAATAATCAAGTGAAATACTTTAAATACATTTTAATTACTTTCTCATTTATCATAATTATATTTTAAGCAGGAAAGAAATGAAGTATTTTTGTTTTAACATTTGTTAACTCTTGAATACAATGTAAATAGTATGTTGTTGTTAGATTATACCTGGAAATGTGGGTCCCTATAATATGACCTTTTATGTTGTAGTAAGTTGGGACAGATGTTCTATACTATAGATTTCTTATCTATAACATTTATTATCTATAACAGTTAAGACTGGTTTCTTTTTCAATTCCAGTGAATTCGGATTCAGTGGCTGTGACACGATTCTGCGTTTTTTAAAAAGGGAAAAAAACTTTTATTAAATCATTAGAGACATTTCCCGACTTGGATCAATTGGTTCAAGTATTTCATCAAGAAAACTGTCCTGTACAAACATTGCTTGAAAATGGAGTCCGCATCTTGTTAGCCATATATAATGCTCCAAAATCTGTGAACAGTATCGATCATCTTCGCTACAGACAATTCGTCAAATCAACAAAGCTCAACAAACCTATGTAGTTATCTCCTCTTCCACCAACAAGTGCAGCAGCCCATCAACATATCAATCGTGTCTACTACCAGATTCAAACTTGATTAGGGCACGATTTAGGACCCCAGGAATGGGGTTGGGTGCTGCAAAATGAAGTCCTAGAACCGATAACAACTTTATTACCACCAGCACCAGATGAACTGCTTAACATAATATTTTGCAACTGCAAGACTGGTTGTGGTTCGCGCTGTGGATGCAGAAAATCGGGGTTGCAGTGCTTTTAGTTTGTGGCCAATGTAATGGACAAGCATGCCTCAACGCTTCATCGTATCAAAATGATCTCGATGAAGAAAGTGCTTATGACCTTGACATCCTTGAAGGTTTAGAAAAAAACGTTATTGATAACGAGGATGACGATAATTAATTGGAAATTCTTCAGCGACCAGAAGAAGAAGATGAAGAAAATTAAATAGACACATATATTTACTACTAATATTAGCTAATAATACCTACTATGTAATAAAAAAGTGATAGATGATTGCTGAATAAAAATATAAATAAAATGTACCTATAATAATAGTAATAAATATAATGTTTTAAATAATTAGTTAATAATGAAGTTTTTTTCATAATTATAATTTTTTAAATGAATAATTAACTTTATAAACCTAGCTATTTATTGGGATTCGCGGTTGACGTTACATTATGACGTATATGACTGGGCGCACTGCACTCTTCGCGCCCTACCTCAAAAACTGTTAATCGTATAAAAAAATGCACAAGAGCTACTTTGTAGAGAATTTTATGCTCTACAACTTTTATAATAAATGCGAATATCATTTAAAGCATAGGAAACGAGATATTTCCAAAAAACCGGTTTTCGCGACCTTTGACCTTGAATATCTCAAGATGCGGACACGAGATCTTATGAGACTTTTGAGCCAACTTTTATAATGTCAAATCAAAGGTTTATACAAGTTTATAGCTTATTACCTTTCATTCCGAGATGAAATCCCTATTTGACTGGTCTATAAGTCTTTGGCTCTACTCTGGGATTCCTAAATTTTGCTTACCCACTTACCTTGGGTATTTAAAGAATATCTCGAACTATCGCTTATCATCTCATCCGTAAGACGGCTGCTCGTTTTTTTACTTTCCTGAGAATAATCCTAAGTACCTCGGCCGGGATTAGAACCCATGATCATTAGCACAGCCACGGGTTTAATTGTTTCTCAATTCATTTAAAACCAAACGGAGATATTAAAATAGGTTGTTGCGTGAGAGGTGGAGGGGAGCTGTTAGAACATTTAACATGTGATCTACTGTAGTTTTACATTACATGAGATTATAATACATTTTTAAATTTCAGAATCCAGATTTATTGAAGTAATTTACTACAACGCTCCAGCTGATGAAAACGAAATTGTGAGTGTTTTTTGAACTATTTCTTACCCTTTTGTCGGGCGTTCAAATTAGCTGGGTTCCAATGAACAGTATTTTTCTATAAAAGCTAGTAGTCAGACCGAAGCGATGTCTTTACTTTGACTCACCTGCTTAATAATTAATTAATAACATTAACCTCTATTAAATCAAATAGTACGCCCGGAAAATAATAATTATATTTACTTCCAATGAACCATAACATAGTAACAGGATACGTCATACAAATGTAAACATTAAGGTAGCTTATATATTATGTACACTAACCGTTATTAAATCAAAGAGCACGCCCGGTAAATAATAATTATATTCACCTCCAATGAAGCATAACATAGTAACAGGATACGTCATGCAAATGTAAACATTAAGGTAGCTTATATATTATGTACATTAACCGTTATTAAATCAAAAAGCACGCCCGGAAAATAATAATTATATTCACCTCCAATGAACCATAACATAGTAACAGGATACGTCATACAAATGTAAACATTAAGGTAGCTTATACATTATGTACATTAACCGTTGTTAAATAAAAGAGTACGCCCGGAAAATAATAATTATATTTACTTCCAATGAAGCATAACATAGTAACAGGATACGTCATACAAATGTAAACATTAAGGTAGCTTATATATTATGTACATTAACCGTTATTAAATCAAAGAGCACGCCCGGTAAATAATAATTATATTCACCTCCAATGAACCATAACATAGTAACAGGATACGTCATACAAATGTAAACATTAAGGTACCTTATATATTATGTACATTAACCGTTATTAAATCAAAGAGCACGCCCGGTAAATAATAATTATATTCACCTCCAATGAAGCATAACATAGTAACAGGATACGTCATACAAATGTAAACATTAAGGTAGCTTATACATTATGTACATTAACCGTTGTTAAATAAAAGAGTACGCCCGGAAAATAATAATTATATTTACTTCCAATGAAGCATAACATAGTAACAGGATACGTCATACAAATGTAAACATTAAGGTAGCTTATATATTATGTACATTAACCGTTATTAAATCGAAGAGCACGCCCGGTAAATAATAATTATATTTACTTCCAATGAAGCATAACATAGTAACAGGATACGTCATACAAATGTAAACATTAAGGTAGCTTATATATTATGTACATTAACCGTTATTAAATCAAAGAGCACGCCCGGTAAATAATAATTATATTCACCTCCAATGAACCATAACATAGTAACAGGATACGTCATACAAATGTATACATTAAGGTAGCTTATATATTATGTACATTAACCGTTATTAAATCAAAGAGCACGCCCGGTAAATAATAATTATATTTACTTCCAATGAACCATAACATAGTAACAGGATACGTCATACAAATGTAAACATTAAGGTAGCTTATATATTATGTACATTAACCGTTATTAAATCAAAGAGCACGCCCGGTAAATAATAATTATATTTACTTCCAATGAACCATAACATAGTAACAGGATACGTCATACAAATGTAAACATTAAGGTAGCTTATATATTATGTACACTAACTGTTATTAAATCAAAGAGCACGCCCGGTAAATAATAATTATATTCACCTCCAATGAACCATAACATAGTAACAGGATACGTCATACAAATGTAAACATTAAGGTACCTTATATATTATGTACACTAACTGTTATTAAATCAAAGAGCACGCCCGGTAAATAATAATTATATTCACCTCCAATGAACCATAACATAGTAACAGGATACGTCATACAAATGTAAACATTAAGGTACCTTATATATTATGTACATTAACCGTTATTAAATCGAAGAGCACGCCCGGTAAATAATCATTATATTTACTTCCAATGAAGCATAACATAATAACAGGATACGTCATACAAATGTAAACATTAAGGTAGCTTATATATTATGTACATTAACCGTTATTAAATCAAAGAGCATTCATATGTAGACATTCGTGTTTCGCAATTGTTTATTGCCGTTTTGTAATATTTAATTTTGTTTTAGTGCTACTACAGGGACTTCATGAAGTCGAAGAGATTCCTGAAGGTTAATACAATTATTTACATTTGGAATGACATATTTTAAAAAAACTGTTAAGAAATTAGTACAACAAAATTGCACAACATATTTTCACTTTATTTTACATTTCTAAACGGAGACTGATTTTATAACATATGTACAATATACAAATGCAACATAATAATAATAACAGATGTTTCAATAAACATCAATGTCCTAACAACTCTTCCCCGGCAGCGCTGATGACAGCCGGCCTATTTGTACCCCAGGCCTGACGTATGTCAGTCTGCTAGGCGGATGCCGGACTCTAGTGCTGCACCTGGTAGCTTGCGGCACCTCAGCCCGCTCCTCTCTGCAGGTTGCAGAAGCCACGTCTTCCTGAGCTGTTGGCTGGCCCAGAGATCCAGTCCTTGAAGTGCTCGACTCCATCAACATCTCAGGAGGTCTGCTCAGAGAGTCAGCCCTGCCTCGATCCGACTGGAGTTGGTCAGTGTGCCTCTTCCAAATGGCACCATCTACCTCCACTTCATAGTGTCTTTGGCCCAACTTCCTTTTTACAACTCCTCGTTTCCACTTGGCCGAGTAATTGTATGACCGGACCAATACCGCTTCTCCTTCTTCGAATCCCCTTTCTTTCTTCACAGCTAGTTCCACGGCCTCTTGCTTCTTACCGACTTTAGACCTCACACTCTCCCGCATGGTATCCAGCCGAGTGCGAACCAGACGCCCCATCAGCAACTCGCTAGGAGCCTGTCCGGTAGTACTGTGAGGAGCAACGCGATAGCTCAGCAAAAATATATCTATTTTCTTCTGCAACGTTCTTCCCTGGGTCTTCATGGCCCGCAGGCTTCGTTTGAGAGTCTGCATAAATCGCTCCACTTGTCCGTTCGTCGCCGGATGATATGGAGCGGATTTGAGGTGCAAGATATTATTTCTCCTCATGAATTGTTCAAATTCGGCCCCTGCAAACTGGGGCCCATTGTCCCTGACCACTTGTTCAGGTATTCCGAACCTTGCAAAAAGAGACCTTAGTACAGTTACCGTGAAGTCGGAGGTTGTGGAACTCATCTTGAAAACTTCTGGCCACTTTGAGTAAGCATCTATTACCACTAAGAATGATGTTCCCATAAACGGCCCAGAATAATCGATATGTAGCCGCTGCCACGGACCCTGCGGCCACTCCCATGGATGAACTGTGACTTTATCCGGCTCTCTTTGATTCAGCTGGCACCCGTCGCATGTTTTCACCGTCCTTTCTATCTCCTTAGTGATTCCAGGCCACCATACATAAGAACGGGCGAGCTCCTTCATCTTCCTTTCACCCAGATGCCCACTGTGCAACTCTTCGAGTATTCTGGGTTGAAGGCTTCCAGGGACGATTACTCTTCGGCCCCAGAGTAATACTCCATCCTCTAACGAAACTTCATCTTTCTTTGTATGGAACTCACCAAGTTGGCTAGTTCTGTCATGAGCCGGCCACCCACGCTGAGTAAACTCCGCGACTTTTGATAGGACTTTGTCTCTTCGAGTTTCCCGCCTCACCTCCTTGTGACTCACCGCTGTCGCCTCCTCCATGAATTTTAATATCCCGTAGGCCTCCTCCTCTTCTGTGTCCCTCCTGTCTTCCCCTTCCATTGTGTTGATTTCGTTCCATTGTATAGGGAGCTTACGAATAAAGTCCTTTCCTAAGAGTGCTTTACTCTTGTGCGGGCAAACATAAAAATATCCACTATAAGATAGCTCCTTATAGACGAGATCTACCTTAAGTTTGCCTTCCGGTACTATAGTTTCCCCAGTGTAGGTCCTTAAAGTGACCGAGGTTGGCTTCAGTGGCAGCCTGTCTACCTTCATCAGCTTCTTGGCCTCGCCTCACTCATCACACTCAAAGCCGCCCCGGTGTCCACCTCTATATCGACACGCTTCCCGTTGATGGTAACTGGCAACAACATAGGCTTGCTTTGTGATATCTTATCAGCCGGCCACGGTTTACCTCTTGATAACACACCTCACTATCCGTGTGGTCACTGTCACTTGACTCCTCACTTACCTCATTCACTCTAATTTTGGCTCTACAAACTTTGCGAAGATGTCCCTTTACTGCATTTACTATATTTATATTGACAATCCATCTTGATATGTCCCTTTTTTCCGCAACAATAACAAACTAAATTAGCTTTGCTGTCCTTATATCCGCTATCTTTCTTATCTAGAGTGCCTTTGCGTAATGCATGTAGTCCACTCACCTCATTGTTCTTCAACACCGAAGCTTCCTCCAGGGCTTTCTGCAAGGTTAAATCGGGTTCGGTCAACAGCCTGGACTGAATGTTCACCGAATTTAACCCTATTACCAGAAGGTCCCTCAGTGTCACATCCAAATAGTCCCCGTAGTTGCAGTAACGTGCTTTACTTTTGAGTCTGTAATAAAAGGTATTAACGGACTCCCCTACATCTTGCTTACACTGATGCAGTCTGAAACGCTCCGCAATTTCCACAGTTTTAGGACGAAACTGATTTATTAATAGCCTCACCAACGTGCTGTAGTCCATACTGGCAGGTTTGACAGGCTCACATGCTGCCCGCAGCCACGAATAAGTTTCTTTCCCAATGCTTCCCAGCAGAATTGGAACCATTTTTTCTTTCCGAACATCATTTCCAACAAAAATGTTTTCTACGATTTCTAAATACTCCTCAATATCGTCAGTATTTTTGTTAAATGTTTCCAATTTCCCGGCAAACATTTTAAACTTCTCCTCGTTCGCCAATTGTTAAGAAATTAGTACAACAAAATTGCACAACATATTTTCACTTTATTTTACATTTCTAAACTGAGACTGATTTTATAACATATGTACAATATACAAATCCAACATAATAATAATAACAGATGTTTCAATAAACATCAATGTCCTAACAAAAACGACTTCGTAAAAAGTGAAAAGTCAATAATAGCATGTGGATTTCAAAGATTAACAAAACACCAAATCTGAGAAAAGGTCTTTCGGAACAATTTATTGCAACACAAGCTTGCCTTGGATTTTTTCAGGAATTATAAAGAAATTTTGTAAAATGCATAGTGGGGCGACCTCGCTATATTATAGAAGGCATACAAAACGGTCGCCCGATTTAGGATTTTGCAAAATTTCTTTATTATTTGTGAAAAAATTAAAGGTTATGCTTGTTTTCCAGTAACTTGTTCCGAAGGACCTTTTCTCAGATTTGGTGTTTTGTTACCTTTAGATACCATACGCTATTATTGACTTTTTCAATTACTTTTCACTTTTTTTCAGTGTTTTTTAATTTATTTTATTTTATATATTTTTAATTGTGGTTTTAAGTGGTTGTACTCGAGATGTTTACAACTATGATCCGCCAACTACCGGTCAAATCTAATCCTGAGTTATTTAAGAACATTCCTGAGATTCTAATGACTAGACTCTGTTCTTTGTTTCATCAAAATCGATTGCCTACTTTCTACTCTAGGTGGTAACAAAGAAACATCGTACGAAAATCAATGCACTCCTCCGTAGTCGGGTTAGTCAAAGCAGCCTATTTTGAGACTTATCCCGACTTCTGTTATTGCCTTTCTTTTTTTGAAAGCTAATAGAAAGCCTTCAACCGAAACTCGCAAGATATGCCCGGGTTTTCTCACACAAAAAACATAGAAAACATTGTCCTTTGTAAATTAACTCAGTAAGAGTCGGTTCAGTTTGGTGGTGTGGCACAATCTCAGCCTCGGACACAGACCTCGCTAATAGTTTTATATGCCCCATGTAACTCCTGGATAAGTGAGCTATCTCACCAGTAAGAGTCTGGTCGAAATCTATTTGGTAGTGTGTCACTAACCCAGCTTAGACTCAGACCTCGTTAATAGTTTTATATGCCCCATGTAACTCCTGAGTAAATGAGCTATACCACCAGTAAGAGTCTGATCGAAATCTATTCAGTATTTGGTGGTGTGTCACTAACTCAGCTCCAAGCACATAGCTTGCTAATAGTTTTATAGGCCCCAGGTAACTCCTGGATAAATTAGTTATCGACCAGTGGAATTTAAGGGAAATCGATGCAGCCGTTTAGTCCCTAGAAGGGAACAATGGTACATTGTGAGGTAGACTTTTAAGATTATTCTTTTGACTTCAAAAACAAACCTGTTAATATTGTTTGGAATTGATTTTCTATTTCTTATCATTGCCGGAAAATCAATAAAAACAACTGTAGGGGTAGAAGATCCGCTAAAACATGTTTGCAATATATACAGTTTCATTTAATCATCCTTGAAAGATAACAGAGTATGTGGGTTAAGGAACAAAAAATCCATTCATAAATTGATCAAAATGTTTCGGCCAGCAGTTTGATTGAAAAATGGTCATTTTATATGATCTGAAAAAAAAAATAGAAGTTGAATTTGCTGCGAGTAGTCCGGTTATATGACGGGGTTGGGGGTGCTGTAGTCTTGGGGTGGTGAGCTGAGAACTCGTCAATCCTATATTCAGAAGCATAAGCTAAGCAGCTCCTAGCGGTCATACGACATTATTTTTAGGGAGATTACCCCGTGGTGTCTCCTATGTTTTGCTAATGACCTTCGTGCCGTGCGTTCTTCTTCTTTAGTTTATTCTTATACTCCTTACCTACATCCCACAGACATTCATATTTGTTGAACTGCCTACGTCCATCCTTCTGTGACTGTTATCTAACACAATGTTCACTTTGGTGTGGACCATCCTTAATGGACAAAGAGGGACAACGACTCAAATTTAAGAGGACACTGACACCAGCGCTATCTAGCTTTACCTTTACATCAGGCGCTTCACTTTATTCTTATACTCCTCACCTACATCCCACAGACATTCATATTTGTTGAACTGCCTACGTCCATCCTTCTGTGACTGTTATCTAACACAATGTTCACTTTGGTGTGGACCATCCTTAATGGACAAAGAGGGACTGTTAATAAATAACATAGACTAGATTTTGAAAAATGATATAATTATATTTCATTTCAAATACAAGGGCCAGTCGGCGTAGTTAAAAGGAAAAACAAAAATAAACAAAGTTAACTCTCCTGATGTGGAGGGGTGAATGTGGAAGATGGGCTGATGAACTGATCTCCAGACAAGGCCGAGAAGATCTGGGAGTAGGCTGAGGACGCCGTCACACCAGATGAGCCAAGTACCAGACTTCAGAGGTCCACGGAAAGGCGATCCGGGTTGACGAGAGAAGTTGGTGGCCTTGAGGAGTGCCCTAATGTCAACAGGCTGAAGGACCATGGAAGACTTATCTGTCCAACACTGACCAGCGGTCATAAAACGAACTATTCCCCACTCCCCCACATACATAGGCTCCTCCCACAAATTGTTAATATGATGTAATATAAACATAAGAATAAATTACATGAGTAATATTGACCATAGTTATTATGATAATAATATTAATAATTATTAGAATAATTAATGAAAGAAAACTTAAGAAAAAATACCTCTACAAAAAATCAAAAATTAATTAAATGTTGCGCTAACAGGGACAACGACTCAAATTTAAGAGGACACTGACACCAGCGCTATCTAGCTTTACCTTTACATCAGGCGCTTCACTTTATTCTTATACTCCTCACCTACATCCCGCAGACATTCATATTTGTTGAACTGCCTACGTCCATCCTTCTGTGACTGTTATCTAACACAATGTTCACTTTGGTGTGGACCATCCTTAATGGACAAAGAGGGACAACGACTCAAATTTAAGAGGACACTGACACCAGCGCTATCTAGCTTTACCTTTACATCAGGCGCTTCACTTTATTCTTATACTCCTCACCTACATCCCACAGACATTCATATTTGTTGAACTGCCTACGTCCATCCTTCTGTGACTGTTATCTAACACAATGTTCACTTTGGTGTGGACCATCCTTAATGGACAAAGAGGGACAACGACTCAAATTTAAGAGGACACTGACACCAGCGCTATCTAGCTTTACCTTTACATCAGGCGCTTCACTTTATTCTTATACTCCTCACCTACATCCCGCAGACATTCATATTTGTTGAACTGCCTACGTCCAGCCTTCTGTGACTGTTATCTAACACAATGTTCACTTTGGTGTGGACCATCCTTAATGGACAAAGAGGGACAACGACTCAAATTTAAGAGGACACTGACACCAGCGCTATCTAGCTTTACCTTTACATCAGGCGCTTCACTTTATTCTTATACTCCTCACCTACATCCCACAGACATTCATATTTGTTGAACTGCCTACGTCCATCCTTCTGTGACTGTTATCTAACACAATGTTCACTTTGGTGTGGACCATCCTTAATGGACAAAGAGGGACAACGACTCAAATTTAAGAGGACACTGACACCAGCGCTATCTAGCTTTACCTTTACATCAGGCGCTTCACTTTATTCTTATACTCCTCACCTACATCCCACATACATAGGCTCCTCCCACAAATTGTTAATATGATGTAATATAAACATAAGAATAAATTACATGAGTAATATTGACCATAGTTATTATGATAATAATATTAATAATTATTAGAATAATTAATGAAAGAAAACTTAAGAAAAAATACCTCTACAAAAAATCAAAAATTAATTAAATGTTGCGCTAACATAACCGCCCACCAAATTTTATATGAAAAAAAATTTAAAGAAATTACTTCTCTGAGTCACCCGATTGGGGAATCAGTGGCACACACTTAGATAGGGGACGTTTAAAAATACCCTTAAGAGTATGAACACTTACAACCCTAACAATTCCGTCGGGACCTGGGAAGACGTCAGTTATTCTTCCGCGAGGCCATTGAGCAGGTGAGGAATGTTTGTCCCAAAGAAGAACCAAATCACCGACATGAGGATGGTAAGTAGTTCTAAACCATTTTGGTCGTTGTTGGAGAGTTGTAAGATATTCATTCCTCCATCGTTGCCAATAGTGTTGAACTCTTTGTTGTACGAGTTGCCATCTGGTGAGTCGATTCTCAGGACTGTCCGTAAAGTCGACTTCTGGTCTCGTTGTTAGAGCTGTCCCAATCAAGAAATGACCTGGAGTAAGAATGTCTAGATCAGTAGGATCTGATGTTAAGGCACAAAGAGGTCTTGAGTTTAGAATCGCTTCAATCCTTGCGAACAAGGTGGTGAGCTCTTCGAAAGTGAAAGCTGTATCATTGAGAACGCGTTTAAAATGACTCTTCACGCACTTGACGCCGGCTTCCCAGATACCTCCAAAATTGGGTGAGTAAGGAGGGTTAAAAACCCATTCCACACCTCTCGTCAGTAGATGGGAAGACAAATCCTCTTGGACAGATTTTTTATGTAACCATTTCTGCATGTCAGAGAGATGCCTTGCCGCTCCGACAAAGTTGCTGCCACCATCTGACAGAATTTTAGTAGGGAGCCCTCTACGTGAAATGAATCTATCGAGCGTGGCCATGAAGGACGCTGTCGAAAGATCAGATACCAGTTCCAAATGAAGAGCCTTAGTAGTCATACATACAAACAGACATAAATATGATTTGCTAACAGGCGCATTTCTTCTCCGAGACTCCCTGATAGAAAATGGGCCGGCAAAATCGACGCCAACATTAATAAAAGTTCGGCCAGCTTCAAAACGACACGTAGGCAAACTGCCCATCAGAGCCTCAGCTGGCTTTGCTGAAAACTTATAACAAATGTCACATCTAAATAACTCTTGTCTGATTAAACGCCTTGCTGAGAGGATCCAGAAACGTTGACGTATCAAGGCATGGAGTTGATTTAGACCAGCATGCAAATACAAGTGGTGATAGTGACGTATTATAAGTCTAGAGAGGTGGGAATGATGAGGTAGGATGATAGGGTGCTTCATACCTTCAGGAAGAGGTGATTGTTGAAGACGACCGCCCACCCTCAAAAGTCCCAAGGGATCCAAGAATGGAGTCAGACCTCGGAGATTAGTGGAGGCATAATCCTCGTCGCCACTGTGTATAGCGTTAGGTAAATAACAATTTTGGATAAGACGGATACAGGTTGTCTCCGCCGCGTTCAATTCTCTTAATGTCAAAGGCCCACACAGATTGGAGTTGCGGGCATTCTGGATGAATCGCCGCACATACGAAACCGTCCTGAGAAGCTTCATAAATGATGAGAAGTTTTCGATCCATGACACAAGGTCAGGGACGACCTTTGAACTGAGAGTAGCAATTATACCGCCCCTAAGCTCGGGCAAAACTGTTGTCCGGCTACAAAATCTTTCGATCTTTGGCCAGTCATGGACGGGAAGTTGTAGCCAAGACGGTCCGTTCCACCATAGATCATTACGTAAAATCTGAGATGGGCGGAGACCCCGTGAGGCAGCGTCAGCTGGATTGTCCAATGTGCCCACGTGACGCCAGGACACCTCAGGAATTAACTGTAAAATTTCTACAATACGGTTGGCCACAAAGGTTTTCAATAAATGAGGTGGAGTATGTAGCCAACCTAACACAATAGCGGAATCCGTAAAGAAGAATATTTGATTTATCGAAATTCTGTCTCGAAATTTTTTCAGAGAGCTGAATAATTTTGCAAGAAGAAGAGCACCACAAAGCTCAAGCCTTGGGATAGAGAGCGGTTTTATAGGAGCCAGCTTAGATTTTGCTTTCAAGAGAAAAATTTGAACATTGTCATCCGTTACCGTTCTAATATAAATGATGGCCGAGAATCCCTTCTCTGAAGCGTCGCAGAAACCGACGAACTGGCAATCGTTACTGTGTTTCACCGGGATGAAACGTGATAAACGGATGGACACCAATTGGGGAACTTCCATCATGAAATTTTCCCAGTCAAGTTTGACCTCAGTTGGCAGAGGATCGTCCCAGCCGAGGCCTAATTTCCAAATATTTTGCAACATAAGCTTGGCCAAAAATATCACCGGTGTTAAATAACCTAGAGGATCGAAGATACGCGCAATTGCAGATAGAACACCACGTTTAGTGCACTGAGGACGTGGGGTGGTGATATTATATGAGAACTCATCTGACTGAGCATTCCACTGGACCCCTAACACCTTAAAAACACAATCTTCTCCCTTCGAAAGCGAAATAGACCTTTCATGAAACTTCTCTGGAACTGCCTTGAGCACACTCTCTGAATTGCTGGTCCACTTACGAAGCTCGAAATTACCCTTCATGAGTAAATCAATTAGTTGTTGTTGAAGGCTGAGGGCTTCATCGATACTTGATGCCCCAGTTATGATATCATCCATATATACGTCCTCGCGTAACACTTTGGACGCATGGATGAAATGATGACCTTCATCCAGAGTGAGTTGTTTAAGAACGCGAAGAGCCAAGTAGGGGGAGCAGGACATCCCGTAAGTCAAGGTGCACAATTCATATTCTTTAACGTCATCAGCAAGATCCGATCTCCAGTAAATATGTTGATAAAGACGATCCGGTTCATTGATAAGGATTTGGCGGTACCTCTTACAGATATCCGTCACAAACACAATGCGATGAAGTCTAAAATTAAGCATGATGTCCGCAATATCAAGTTGAAGTTTCGGTCCAACAAAAAGATGTTGATTTAGAGAGCCGGTAGAAATCGACGACGACATGGACGCATCAAAGACCGCTCTCAACTTAGTTGTTGAGCTAGTCTCTTTTAAAATGCCATGATGGGGAATTATGTATTTCCCAGGAAAGGAAGCGATTTCCATGTGTCCCAGAGAGAGATACTCTTCCATAAAAGTGATATATTCCCGTCTCAATGTGGGATTTCTCAGCAATTTCTTTTCCAAGTTGTAGAACCGCTTCAACGCTTGCGATCTTGAATCACTTAATAATGGTGAAGGAGATTTAAATGGAAGAGCAACAACGTACCTCCCTGAAGTCAAACGACGATGAGTCCGGGCAAAATGTTCTTCGCAAAGTTCCTCTTCCGGATCAGTCACAACTCCAATGCTAGGTTCCTCCAATTCCCAGAATCGTTCAAGTTGACGGTGAATAAAGGGAATCGTCGTGAGGGTCAAAACCGATGGCCTGGGGAAGGACTCAAAATCAACTGAATAGGCACCAGTAACAATCCAGCCAAGAGATGTTTTAATGGTGGCTAAATCTGTACCGATAATAGGGATGGGTCTACCTTCCAATATTTTATAGTAAATATCGGCACCTAAAAGGCAGTCGATAGGACGAGGCAGTCCAAAATTCAAATCGGCTAATTTGATCGAAGGGTTAATTCTTCTGATTATAATTTCCGGAACTGCAATAGATGGAAGATCCGACGTTATTTTGGTGACAACTGTGGCGCGGACACCTAGTAGAGGGGCTTTACGATGAATAGATTTCATCTCAAAAAATGTAGTTCCTAAGGACGGAACACTAAGGTCCCCGACAGAACTTATCTGATGGGAATCATTCGCCACCGTCAAGCGGAGTCGCCGAGCACAGTCTGAAGTCACCAATGAGGATTGAGCTCCCGAATCAATGAGAGCACGAACGGGATGAAAACATCCTCGAATATCTGTTATGAAAACAGTAGCAGTACTAAGAAGTATTTGTTGAGCTGGAACATCAAAAGAATTACCACGAAAGGTAAGAATCGATTTCGAAGTTCCTGAAGGCGTCCCCATAGATGGAGGCCTAGTATCTTCAACGAGGGTGTTTGTTGAAAAATGAAGTAAGGAATGGTGAAGAGATTGGCAAATGAGACATCTAATTTTAAATTTGCATTCATCGGTAGTATGACCCGAAGTTAAATGATATTTACATCCCTTGAAGGTTTTTACAAAGTGGAAGCGTTGCGACGGCGACAGATTCAAAAAATTGGGACATTTGGTCAAATCATGACCAGACAATTTACAGTATGGACACTTTGAAGTGCGCACATCCGATGGTTTCGAAGCTCTCTTGGTCGTCAAAAACACAGAAGAAGATTTATTATGGGTCTTCGTTGCCTTCGGGCAAGACGACTTACCGGGTTTGCTGGAAGACAGCTTCAGAATTTGCTGTCTGTCTCTGACAAACTCCAGAAGATCGTTGCATCGCGGAAATTCTTCCTTAACATGCTTGGATTCGAACGTTTCCCTTGTTCTCTGGTCCAGACATTGAATAGCAAGATGAAACAAGATAAATTCCGCTTCATGAGGAATTTTTAGAAGTTGAAAAGCTTCCATACTGTCACCCACATGAGATAAAAATAATTTATAATTGTCGGAAACCTCTGGGTGAGATTTAAATGAGAGAAGTTTGTCCAAGAAGGCTGTAGCTAAGAAACGCTTCTTATCGTAGCGAGCCATCAAAGTCTTCCAGGCTAGGTCATAATTAGCCTCCGTCACAGGTATGGACTTTAAAAGGGATCGAGCCTCACCATTCAGACTAGAAATTAAATAATAAAATTTATCAGTTTTAGACAGTGACGGTTCATCGTGAATTAAAGAAATGAAAACATCTTTGAAATGCGGCCAATCTGTCAATTCGCCTGAAAAATTTGGAATATTAATTTTTGGGAGGCGCGACCTGGTGTCGTTGATAACAGAAATATTTTGAGCTGCTCGTTCTCGAGCTGGCCTGGGAGGCGGACAAAGCTCCGTATGAATCATAAGGATCTCATAGATATAACGTTTCGAGTTCGATAAAATCAAAGAATCTCTATCCGTAGGATAATCCTCGCCTTTCTGAGCATTTACAAAGTATGTTTCCAACGCTTCATTTGTAAAGTTTAATTCACTTCGAAGATTTGAAAGATCGGAGAACATCGCTTGAAATAGATTCGTTTGACTGTTATCTACCTTAGCTGCACGGCCTTGTTCTCGAATAGATTTAATATCTTGACATAAAGAATAAAGTTTGCGTCTTAATATTATTGTCCGAGAATCAGAGAAAGCAGCAACATTAACATCCGCTTCCTCACTTGCCATGATTGAAAGAAAATGAAAATTGAAAATGAAACGAAGTATTTCTAAGAAAATGAAATTAAAATAATAAATATATCCGAAGTTGAAATTAACAAAAGAAGCTAGAGTGAATATAAAAAAACATTGAACCTTCTAGTAGAATCAAAACAAATACAAGAACCTAAATGAGTGCCACTGAAAATATTAGGTTGGAAAAATATATATTTATGTATTTTAACACAAGAAAATGATAGACTATAAACTATTTAAAAAATAGATTATAATATAAGAAGAGTCTATCAACATAAAAATAAAAATAGAAATCCACTGATTAATGGATAGAAGCATGTTATTTACCTTGATATGACCTATTTCCAGATCATAATAATAACATCTGATTACTATCATAAATTATAACACGAAGGTTATAGGCAGGTATGAGGTGCGCAATAACAAGAAAATAGCTAGATGTACAAAAATAGGATTAAATCCAAAGTAGGATTAGAATACATCTTTGAACAAAATTCAAATACATATTTTAACAAATATATATGTTCCTGGCCGGAATCACCAAATTCTATGTTAATAAATAACATAGACTAGATTTTGAAAAATGATATAATTATATTTCATTTCAAATACAAGGGCCAGTCGGCGTAGTTAAAAGGAAAAACAAAAATAAACAAAGTTAACTCTCCTGATGTGGAGGGGTGAATGTGGAAGATGGGCTGATGAACTGATCTCCAAACAAGGCCGAGAAGATCTGGGAGTAGGCTGAGGACGCCGTCACACCAGATGAGCCAAGTACCAGACTTCAGAGGTCCACGGAAAGGCGATCCGGGTTGACGAGAGAAGTTGGTGGCCTTGAGGAGTGCCCTAATGTCAACAGGCTGAAGGACCATGGAAGACTATCTGTCCAACACTGACCAGCGGTCATAAAACGAACTATTCCCCACTCCCCCACATACATAGGCTCCTCCCACAAATTGTTAATATGATGTAATATAAACATAAGAATAAATTACATGAGTAATATTGACCATAGTTATTATGATAATAATATTAATAATTATTAGAATAATTAATGAAAGAAAACTTAAGAAAAAATACCTCTACAAAAAATCAAAAATTAATTAAATGTTGCGCTAACAGGGACAACGACTCAAATTTAAGAGGACACTGACACCAGCGCTATCTAGCTTTACCTTTACATCAGGCGCTTCACTTTATTCTTATACTCCTCACCTACATCCAGCAGACATTCATATTTGTTGAACTGCCTACATCCATCCTTCTGTGACTGTTATCTAACACAATGTTCACTTTGGTGTGGACCATCCTTAATGGACAAAGAGGGACAACGACTCAAATTTAAGAGGACACTGACACCAGCGCTATCTAGCTTTACCTTTACATCAGGCGCTTCACTTTATTCTTATACTCCTCACCTACATCCCACAGACATTCATATTTGTTGAACTGCCTACGTCCATCCTTCTGTGACTGTTATCTAACACAATGTTCACTTTGGTGTGGACCATCCTTAATGGACAAAGAGGGACAACGACTCAAATTTAAGAGGACACTGACACCAGCGCTATCTAGCTTTACCTTTACATCAGGCGCTTCACTTTATTCTTATACTCCTCACCTACATCCCGCAGACATTCATATTTGTTGAACTGCCTACGTCCATCCTTCTGTGACTGTTATCTAACACAATGTTCACTTTGGTGTGGACCATCCTTAATGGACAAAGAGGGACAACGACTCAAATTTAAGAGGACACTGACACCAGCGCTATCTAGCTTTACCTTTACATCAGGCGCTTCACTTTATTCTTATACTCCTCACCTACATCCCACAGACATTCATATTTGTTGAACTGCCTACGTCCATCCTTCTGTGACTGTTATCTAACACAATGTTCACTTTGGTGTGGACCATCCTTAATGGACAAAGAGGGACAACGACTCAAATTTAAGAGGACACTGACACCAGCGCTATCTAGCTTTACCTTTACATCAGGCGCTTCACTTTATTCTTATACTCCTCACCTACATCCCACAGACATTCATATTTGTTGAACTGCCTACGTCCATCCTTCTGTGACTGTTATCTAACACAATGTTCACTTTGGTGTGGACCATCCTTAATGGACAAAGAGGGACAACGACTCAAATTTAAGAGGACACTGACACCAGCGCTATCTAGCTTTACCTTTACATCAGGCGCTTCACTTTATTCTTATACTCCTCACCTACATCCCACAGACATTCATATTTGTTGAACTGCCTACGTCCATCCTTCTGTGACTGTTAGCTAACAATGTTCACTTTGGTGTGGACCATCCTTAATGGACAAAGAGGGACAACGACTCAAATTTAAGAGGACACTGACACCAGCGCTATCTAGCTTTACCTTTACATCAGGCTCTTCACTTTATTCTTATACTCCTCACCTACATCCCACAGACATTCATATTTGTTGAACTGCCTACGTCCATCCTTCTGTGACTGTGTTATAACCTCAACAATGTTTACCTTTTTACTTCATAAGTTGTTTACGAGAGGTTATGGCGTCACCTTTCCAACCAGACTATTCTAATGTGTTCCTGTTACATTTTCTATCCAGATTATAGTGAAAGATCAAATGCGTGCTTATATTATACTTCCCTGTTTTCAAATAGTAGACCTAAATAGACACAATATTTGGCGACGATTAAACAACATTCCGTAACTGTAAGTGACCAAGTGGATTTATATCGAAAATAACTACAATGGACGCCGAACAATTCGAACGGCTGTTAGATCTTTTCAACCGAAGTCAAGCAACCCTGGCAACAACTCTGGTCAGTCAACTTACTGAAAAATTGTCATTTTCTCGCGTCGATACTGTAAGTACTGTCATTAATAATAACATTTCTCCGTTTGAAGTTTTCGATTCACAAAAAGAGAGATTCAAAAACTACCTGGAGCGCTTCGAAAACTATTTGTTGGTCAAAAATGTCACTGACCCTTCCAAGCAAGCTCAACTTCTCAGTGTTTCGATCGGTTTCACTCATTATAACAACTTATCTTCGATGCTGGGTCCCGACAAACCAATCAAAAACCTCTCATACAGGGATCTCACTGAAGCATTTAGCCGAATGCTTGCACCACCCAGAAACACAGTTGTCTCACAACATGATTTTTTGAGTACCTACCAGAAACCTACGAAAACATCGCTGAATTTGTTGCGGCGCTACAGCGCGACCTTCCTGAATGTAAATTTTCTGCAACATGCACTTGTAGCAAAACCGTCTCGGTGGCGGATGTTTTCTTGAGGGCACAGTTTATCAGAGGGCTTAAAGACAACTGGATTAGGAAACTGTTGTTACAGTCCGATTCAAATACTTTTTCTGGTGTATTGACTAAAGCTACGGCTTTGGAAGCTTCTCGACTTGAAACACAGGAACTCGCAAATCAACAACCAGCAAATTCTACACAAAGCCAAGAGGTGAACAAAATTTCCAATCGTTCTCGTCGTGATAAGTCTCAGAAACGTTCTAAATCACCATCCACGGCAAAGGGTTCTTCGAGAAACTGTTCAAAACCTAGAATCGATTATGCAAAACTCGGTATCAGTGATCTTTGTTTCAAATGCGGTAGAAATAACCACCTACTCCAGATTGTCGCATCGATAGATCCAAATTACGCTGCTCCGCCTGTGGCAAGAACGGACACGTTATGCGGGGTTGCATAACAACACTCCTGAACGACAAGTATCCTCATCAATATTCGAAATCTAACTCTAACCACTCATCCGGGGATAATATTACTAAACACATGCGATCTTTTGAAGACAATACTCTTTCATATGGTCTCAATCAGGTTACAGAAGTGTGCTACAATAATTCAGATAAGAATATTGTGGATATTTTCGACCAGCTGCCTTGTACAAACTCCGTTGCTGACTCTCAGAAGTATTTCGTCACTGTATCCGTCAACAACCACCCAGTCCGCATGGAAGTAGACTCGGGGGCGGGTTTTTCTCTGATCCCAGAGGATGGATTCCAGAGTTTGCAGCTGAACATTTCTCTAACTCCAACCAACATTTATTTTCGAGCATATACCAATGACGTTTTCCAGCCTAAGGGGAAAGTTTCTCTTAGAGTGACCTATAAAGGACGTAGTTCTATCGAAGAATTGTATGTAGTTCCTAAGGGTCGTCCAGCCATTTTAGGCCGCATATGGATTAGACATTTGAAGATCATGCTAGAAGAAATTGATAAAGATCGAAAATTCTGTGTCAATCAAACCAAGTCAGTTTTTCTAAATGAATCCTTTTCTATTGAAGATATTATTAGTCGCTATTCTAATGTGTTCGAACAGACAATAGGTTGCATTCCAAACTATAAGGTTTCTCTGAAATTGCGCGAAAACGCCAAGCCTATCTACACTAGGGAACGCGATGTGACTTATGCTCTCAGATCCAAAGTGGAAGTGGAATTGGATAACCTGGAATCAGCGGGTATTATTTCTAGGATCGACAAGACTGACTGGGGCTCTCCCTTGGTGGTCATTCCCAAAGGAAACAACGCAGTTCGCTTGTGCGTCGATTATAAGGTAGGGGTAAACGAACGCCTTGTCTCAGTAAACTACCCAATTCGACCCATTCCAGACCTTCTTCACAATTCGCGAAATTCTAAATTTTTCTGTAAATTAGATATATTTAAAGCATACCTCCATGTTGCGGTCGATGACGCAAGTAGTGAAATCCAGACTATAACTACTCATAGGGGAACCTACCGAATGCTCAGATTGAGTTTTGGAATTAAAACAGCCCCAAGCGAATTTAATAGAATTTTGAATCAAATTTTGCACGGGTTGAATAAAACAGAGACGTATTATGATGATATCATCGTACATGGCTCAACTAGAGACGAGTGTTATTCAAATTTGGTAGCTTGCCTCCACCGTCTGCAGGCTCATGATTTGCACTTGAACAAAGATAAGTGTTCCTTCTTTTCTGAAAAAATCGAATACCTGGGCCATATAATCGAACAAAACGAAATTTCAAAATCACCAGAAAAAGTTCAAGCCGTCCTAGATATGCCTCGCCCTAGTAACGTTGATGATGTTAGACGTTTCCTTGGCATGCTAACATACTATGCACGATTTATTCCAGACCTCTCTACTATGACTACACCCTTAAGAAACCTGCTTTGTAAACATAAAACATTCAAGTGGTCCAAGGCATGCGAATCTGCCTTTATCCACCTCAAGAATGAAATGACTACAGACAGAGTCTTGGTACCGTATGACCCACATCTTCCGATCGTTCTGACCTCCGACGCCAGTCCTACCGGCATTGCTGCAGTGATGAGTCACATGGTCAATGATGAAGAACGACCAATCGCTTATGCTTCCAGATCACTGACAGTTTCTGAACGTAACTATAGTCAGCTCGATAGAGAAGCCCTTGCCATTATGTTTGCCGTAACTCATTTTTTTAACTATCTTTATGGTATCCATTTCACACTTGTCACCGATAACGAGCCACTTACTCGTATATTTCACCAGAAACAACATTTGCCTCCTATGACTTCCAGCAGACTCCTACGTTACGCTTCATTTCTGTCTGGCTTTGATTATTCAGTTAAATTCAAAAAGGGCGAAGCCAATACTAACGTAGATTGCCTTTCTAGAGCAGCTGTGGAACAGAATCATCCTTCAATTGACACGATGCTTAATGAGGAAGTTCAACTTTTGCACATGGATTCAATTTTCGAAATATCTAACGAGTTGCTCACTGCTGAAGTATTAGCTCAGGAAACTGGAAAAGATGTTGAGTTAAATCGAATCAAACATCAACTCATGAATGAATCCGCCGAATCTCCTTTTACCTTGGATAACGGTGTTTTGTTCAAAGACAGCCGTGTCGTCATCCCAAGTACTCTTCGAGACCTCGTACTACAGGAGCTCCATTCCACACATGTTGGTAAAAACCAAAATGAAGCAACTTGCACGACGGTATGTATATTGGAAGAACATCGACTCTGACATCGAAAAAGTAGTCAAGTATTGCAAACGCTGCGCGTTGGTGAAGCACAATCCACCGAAAAACCCTGTACATCCTTGGGAGGAGCCTAAATCAAACTGGGAAAGGATACATATTGATTACGCTGGACCCTATAACAATCACTATTTTCTTGTCTGCGTGGATGCGAAATCTAAGTGGGTAGACGTGAAGGTCATTTCAACCGCACCTACTACCATGAGTACCATCAAACTTCTAAACAATATTTTTTCAACCCATGGGTATCCGCAGATCATGGTGAGTGATAACGCTTCGATATTCACAAGCGCTGAATTCAAATCCTATTGCACCGAACATGGAATGTTTCAAAAACTAATTGCTCCCGGACATCCAGCTACCAATGGCTTAGCTGAACGGACAGTTCAGACTCTGAAGCAGCGACTGAAGGCACTCGAGGATGATCCACGTCCAATTCATGTAAAGGTTCAGGACGTCCTTCTCCGTTATCGCGCAACGCCACTTGCTTGTGGCCAGTCTCCAGCTGAGCGCTACCTTCATCGGAAGCTCAGGATCAAGCTAGATGCACTCCGACCTTATCATCCAGCTAAAAATCCAGATTCAACATACCAGTTTCTCCGCACTTTTAAAGTGGGGGAGAGGGTCCAAGTAAGGGACTACTCACAGAACAATAAGTACACCTGGGTTTTTGGTACCATCATTCAAAAATTAGGGGTACTGCACTACATTGTCAAACTCGACTCTGGCTACACCATCAAACGACATTTGGACCAAATCCGCCATACCTTAGTGAAGAAGGTCCATTTTAATCTGCAAGCCACAGAACCTCGGCTATGGCAAGTTCCTCCGGCATATCTGGCTACTCCTCAGGAAGAGAAGCCTATTTCGGTTCCAGAAAGAAACCCTGCATTACCTCAGTACACTTCCGCCTCAGCACCAGCACCGGGAGATCCAGGTCCGAGAGCGCCTATGGTCGAGCCGAGACGTTCTGGACGGACTCACCGACCTCCAGCCTATCTAGGGGACTATCAGCTGAAGTTTTGAACCCCATGAAATTTTTCAATATTCAAGTTCCAAATTAAGGGGGAAGACTGTTATAACCTCAACAATGTTTACCTTTTTACTTCATAAGTTGTTTAGTAGAGGTTATGGCGTCACCTTTCCAACCAGACTATTCTAATGTGTTCATGTTACATTTTCTATCCAGATTATAGTGAAAGATCAAATGCGTGCTTATATTATACTTCCCTGTTTTCAAATAGTAGACCTAAATAGACACAATAGACTGTTAGCTAACAATGTTCACTTTGGTGTGGACCATCCTTAATGGACAAAGAGGGACAACGACTCAAATTTAAGAGGACACTGACACCAGCGCTATCTAGTTTTACCTTTACATCAGGCTCTTCACTTTACTCTTATACTCCTTACCTACATCCCACAGACATTCATATTTGTTGAACTGCCTACGTCCATCCTTCTGTGACTGTTAGCTAACAAGGTTCACATTGATGTGGACCATCCTTAATGGACAAAGAGGGCTAACGACTCAAATTTAAGAGGACACTGACACCAGCGCTATCTAGTTTTACCTTTACATCAGGCTCTTCACTTTACTCTTATACTCCTTACCTACATCCCACAGACATTCATATTTGTTGAACTGCCTACGTCCATCCTTCTGTGACTGTTAGCTAACAATGTTCACTTTGATGTGGACCATCCTTAATGGACAAAGAGGGCTAACGACTCAAATTTAAGAGGACACTGACACCAGCGCTATCTAGCTTTACCTTTACATCAGGCGCTTCACTTTATTCTTATACTCCTCACCTACTACCCCCAGACATTCATATTTGTTGAACTGCCTACGTCCATCCTTCTGTGACTGTTAGCTAACAATGTTCACTTTGGTGTGTACCATCCTTAATGGACAAAGAGGGCTAACGACTCAAATTTAAGAGGACACTGACACCAGTGCTATCTAGCTTTACCTTTACATCAGGCGCTTCACTTTATTCTTATACTCCTTACCTACATCCCACAGACATTCATATTTGTTGAACTGCCTACGTCCATCCTTCTGTGACTGTTAGCTAACAATGTTCACTTTGGTGTGTACCATCCTTAATGGACAAAGAGGGACAACGACTCAAATTTAAGAGGACACTGACACCAGCGCTATCTAGCTTTACCTTTACATCAGGCTCTTCACTTTATTCTTATACTCCTCACCTACATCCCACAGACATTCATATTTGTTGAACTGCCTACGTCCATCCTTCTGTGACTGTTAGCTAACAATGTTCACTTTGGTGTGTACCATCCTTAATGGACAAAGAGGGACAACGACTCAAATTTAAGAGGACACTGACACCAGCGCTATCTAGCTTTACCTTTACATCAGGCTCTTCACTTTATTCTTATACTCCTCACCTACATCCCACAGACATTCATATTTGTTGAACTGCCTACGTCCATCCTTCTGTGACTGTTAGCTAACAATGTTCACTTTGGTGTGTACCATCCTTAATGGACAAAGAGGGACAACGACTCAAATTTAAGAGGACACTGACACCAGCGCTATCTAGCTTTACCTTTACATCAGGCTCTTCACTTTATTCTTATACTCCTCACCTACATCCCACAGACATTCATATTTGTTGAACTGCCTACGTCCATCCTTCTGTGACTGTTAGCTAACAATGTTCACTTTGGTGTGTACCATCCTTAATGGACAAAGAGGGACAACGACTCAAATTTAAGAGGACACTGACACCAGCGCTATCTAGCTTTACCTTTACATCAGGCTCTTCACTTTATTCTTATACTCCTCACCTACATCCCACAGACATTCATATTTGTTGAACTGCCTACGTCCATCCTTCTGTGACTGTTAGCTAACAATGTTCACTTTGATGTGGACCATCCTTAATGGACAAAGAGGGCTAACGACTCAAATTTAAGAGGACACTGACACCAGCGCTATCTAGCTCTACCTTTACATCAGGCTCTTCACTTTATTCTTATACTCCTTACCTACATCCCACAGACATTCATATTTGTTGAACTGCCTACGTCCATCCTTCTGTGACTGTTAGCTAACAATGTTCACTTTGATGTGGACCATCCTTAATGGACAAAGAGGGCTAACGACTCAAATTTAAGAGGACACTGACACCAGCGCTATCTAGCTTTACCTTTACATCAGGCTCTTCACTTTATTCTTATACTCCTCACCTACATCCCACAGACATTCATATTTGTTGAACTGCCTACGTCCATCCTTCTGTGACTGTTAGCTAACAATGTTCACTTTGATGTGGACCATCCTTAATGGACAAAGAGGGCTAACGACTCAAATTTAAGAGGACACTGACACCAGCGCTATCTAGCTTTACCTTTACATCAGGCTCTTCACTTTATTCTTTTACTCCTCACCTACATCCCACAGACATTCATATTTGTTGAACTGCCTACGTCCATCCTTCTGTGACTGTTAGCTAACAATGTTCACTTTGGTGTGTACCATCCTTAATGGACAAAGAGGGACAACGACTCAAATTTAAGAGGACACTGACACCAGCGCTATCTAGCTTTACCTTTACATCAGGCTCTTCACTTTATTCTTATACTCCTCACCTACATCCCACAGACATTCATATTTGTTGAACTGCCTACGTCCATCCTTCTGTGACTGTTATCTAACACAATGTTCACTTTGGTGTGGACCATCCTTAATGGACAAAGAGGGACAACGACTCAAATTTAAGAGGACACTGACACCAGCGCTATCTAGCTTTACCTTTACATCAGGCGCTTCACTTTATTCTTATACTCCTTACCTACATCCCACAGACATTCATATTTGTTGAACTGCCTACGTCCATCCTTCTGTGACTGTTAGCTAACAATGTTCACTTTGATGTGTACCATCCTTAATGGACAAAGAGGGCTAACGACTCAAATTTAAGAGGACACTGACACCAGCGCTATCTAGCTTTACCTTTACATCAGGCGCTTCACTTTATTCTTATACTCCTCACCTACATCCCACAGACATTCATATTTGTTGAACTGCCTACGTCCATCCTTCTGTGACTGTTAGCTAACAATGTTCACTTTGGTGTGTACCATCCTTAATGGACAAAGAGGGACAACTACTCAAATTTAAGAGGACACTGACACCAGCGCTATCTAGCTTTACCTTTACATCAGGCTCTTCACTTTATTCTTATACTCCTCACCTACATCCCACAGACATTCATATTTGTTGAACTGCCTACGTCCATCCTTCTGTGACTGTTATCTAACAATGTTCACTTTGGTGTGTACCATCCTTAATGGACAAAGAGGGACAACGACTCAAATTTAAGAGGACACTGACACCAGCGCTATCTAGCTTTACCTTTACATCAGGCGCTTCACTTTATTCTTATACTCCTCACCTACATCCCACAGACATTCATATTTGTTGAACTGCCTACGTCCATCCTTCTGTGACTGTTAGCTAACAATGTTCACTTTGGTGTGTACCATCCTTAATGGACAAAGAGGGACAACGACTCAAATTTAAGAGGACACTGACACCAGCGCTATCTAGCTTTACCTTTACATCAGGCGCTTCACTTTATTCTTATACTCCTCACCTACATCCCACAGACATTCATATTTGTTGAACTGCCTACGTCCATCCTTCTGTGACTGTTAGCTAACAATGTTCACTTTGGTGTGTACCATCCTTAATGGACAAAGAGGGACAACGACTCAAATTTAAGAGGACACTGACACCAGCGCTATCTAGCTTTACCTTTACATCAGGCTCTTCACTTTATTCTTATACTCCTCACCTACATCCCACAGACATTCATATTTGTTGAACTGCCTACGTCCATCCTTCTGTGACTGTTATCTAACAATGTTCACTTTGGTGTGTACCATCCTTAATGGACAAAGAGGGACAACGACTCAAATTTAAGAGGACACTGACACCAGCGCTATCTAGCTTTACCTTTACATCAGGCGCTTCACTTTATTCTTATACTCCTCACCTACATCCCACAGACATTCATATTTGTTGAACTGCCTACGTCCATCCTTCTGTGACTGTTAGCTAACAATGTTCACTTTGGTGTGTACCATCCTTAATGGACAAAGAGGGACAACGACTCAAATTTAAGAGGACACTGACACCAGCGCTATCTAGCTTTACCTTTACATCAGGCGCTTCACTTTATTCTTATACTCCTCACCTACATCCCACAGACATTCATATTTGTTGAACTGCCTACGTCCATCCTTCTGTGACTGTTAGCTAACAATGTTCACTTTGGTGTGTACCATCCTTAATGGACAAAGAGGGCTAACGACTCAAATTTAAGAGGACACTGACACCAGCGCTATCTAGCTTTACCTTTACATCAGGCGCTTCACTTTAACAGAGCTTAATATAATTTTGTTTCAGAATGATGGTCTACTCGATGTGCCAGCTATCTGTGCCAGCTTAACTGATGATGTAGAGGAAAGGAAATCTTTGGAGAACGGCATTTTGGAGTGCGCCAAAATGAACGACATTCCAGTTACCCCACCTACAGAGCCAGAGACAAGATGTAGGTATAGTGCCCAGCGTCAAACTGAAAGCCCTTGCTTTGAAACAGCGCCATGGCTGCGCTGGTTCCTTACTTTATTGCTCTTTTCAAAAACATGTTTTTTCTTACGTCTCCCAACAGTAGAGATATTGTCCATTTCACACTATGGATTGTTTCTATTTTTAGTAATTAATTTCACAGATGGAAATAACTTATTTCGATAGAGAAACAATAGCAGGTGATTCTTATAGGATGTTTTTCTCATCAGATCTGTTATTGGAATTTCTCAAAGATCTCTAGTTTCCATAATATGTATAGTTATTTTTTTGTTTAAGGGAAAAAAATCATTCATTATTCATGTTTCTCGTTCGTCAGGTTTAAATTTATATGTAGTAATAACAAATAGATCTGTTAGCTCGCTCACCTAAATAGCACTTAACTATAGCTAAAGTAGTCCATTTTTTTTTTTGGCTTATGTACGATGCATACTAGTCATGTCACTGTCTTATATAGTTATTTACGACATCCATGGCCCCGGGAGGCAGTTCTATCTACTAAATAAAACTCACTCCCGAACGAGATTCGAACCCGCAATCCATGGTGAGACCATGGACCAAAGCTCTAGCTCGCAAGGCCACCTGGCCCTAACTTCCTTTTTTTATATTTTTATATTATTTTTTCATTATTATTTTTTGTAAATTTATTTTTACATATATAAATATATATAACTTTTTTAATTACAGTTAATTTTATTCGATATATAAAAAACAACAAGATAACCTTTTTACTTTCTTGTTGTATCTATAGTATCGTGCAAAAATCCCAATTCGAGGTTTCAACGGATTTTCATTTTTCAAGGTCCTCTAAATACATTTTGACCATCTTTGCGACGATGTCTGTCTGTGGGTGTGTGATTGGAAAGTTGTAAGCACTCTACCGCAAAACTATTGTGGTAAAAATTAAAGTGTTAATCTTAAATAAATGATAAATAAATAATAATGAAATGAAAATAATAATTAAAACAAAAAGAAACAATAAATTACCACATTTCATGTAGAAATTTTATCTCTGGTCTTTTACTGAATATTGATTTCTACAGGGGTCATTCCATCTATAATCTGCCAAAAATGTCTCGACCACCGCCAATTTCACTGAAAACAATTTTTTTCGTCTTATTGCTATGAAAAAACAGTATTGAGCCTATAAAAAACATTGAAATAGTTATAGTTATAGTAATACTTTAGTTTTAAACAAATAATATCGATTTTAATGAAAATTGATAGACTTTTTAAATAAATGCTTTTACAAATCTGAAATGATAAAAAAAAATCAATCCACACAGCATTTCGGTAGCTGAGAGTCTATTCTATCAAGAAATTGTGCGAACAGAAATTTTTTTTTCATACTGACTCGAATAATAGCTCAAATATTATAACAATTAGTATCTCAAAAACACTATCTCCGATTTTGCTGAAATTTTTACACATGTTTCTTCAGAGTCTAAACTATTTCCATGAAAATTTTCATAATTAATGTATAAAAATAATACACACAATAAATATAATAAATAATACACATAATAAAAAAAAAATATTTATTTTTCTATAAAAAGAAACTGAATTAGTAAATAAATAATAAGAAACCATTTCTTCTAAAACAAATGCCAGTAAAAAACAAAACACGGCCATCAGCTGTTTTTTAGTGTGTGTAGAAATGGCGACGGTCTGAGTGAAACATGGAGAGTGGTGTTTAGGCTCAGAGTGTGATGAACTAAATAGAAGTGAATTGACGGTGAAACTGATCCAAAAAGAAGGTACTTTTATTTGTTTATATGTACAAGATATATGCCCAGAAATATATAACTTAAAATTTAAAGAATGGCAGAAAAAAAATATAAAACGGAAAAAAGATTGAAATAGTATTAAGAATTTAGTTTGTAAGATTTTTCTTTTGATTTTTGTTTGTTTTTTAGTACGTCTTACTTGTAACAACCTGAGATATATATAAATACATGCCAGTTAGGCTAAACTCAGCACAATTTTTTATTCAACTATTTTTTAATACAAGAGAACTACGTATGGTATTTTCTTACTCCTCCATGGCAACGACTCCTTCTTCTCTTTTCTCTCACCAGTAGGCAGCAAAAGACGGCCACATCACCCTTCCCTCAGTGGAGCAGTTACCCGAAGAGTTCTGCCAGAACTGCTGACGAGAAGCTGAAACACAACCCGACGAGTAGGCGGGCGAGGTTGTGCAGGACGTTGAGGAGAGACGAGAATGGGGACCGGAAGGGGGGAATGAGTAGTAGTGGAAGGAGAGGCGATAGACGTAGGACTGAGTAGAAGGTCGGTGGTGTGTAAGGTGAAGGTGGATGCGGATCCGTAGGAGGAATGAAGATAAGCGTGGACGGCACAGGTACGAGATCGACCTCGAGAGACATGTGGGCCGGTTTGAGGAGATCTCGAAACACCACCGCCGTGCGATGCTGGTATGGTGAACGTTTTGACATCCCGTCGAGGGACGAGGAATGGGCCGGGGTGAGCGGGGGTTTGCAGGCGTCATCTCGGAGGAACACATGGGTACACGTATTCAGGTCTGGGTTCACATAAATCGGGGGTCCCGTGGTATGCCAAACTGGGGCCGAATGGCGTGTGTGGTGAAAAAGGTCAGCCAGTTGTTGAGGTAATGGGAGTCCAAGGGTCCACACTAGCGGGGGCGAAAAATTCGCCGGGTAGCCGTAGTCGGGAACCGAAGAGGAGTTCCGCCGGGCTGGCGTGCAGGTCTTGTTTTACGACAGAGCGTAACCCCAGCAAAACGGATGGTACATGTCGAACCCAGGGGGCCGGGGCAGCAAGCAGGCGGCACGTGACAGCAGCATTGAGAGTCCTATGCCACCTCTCGACTATCCCGTTAGCTTGTAGGTGGTATGCCGTGGTATGTGCGATTTTGGAGCCCATGAGATGACCCAGGGTCTGAAAAAGTTAAGATTCAAAGTTACGACCCTGGTCCGTGACGATCCGGAGCGGGGACCCGAAACGGGCTATCCAGGACTCCCAGAAGGCCGTAGCGACGGGAGACGAGGTCTGATCTGCGAGGAGAACTGCCTCTATCCATCGTGTCACCCGGTCGATCATCGTGAGTAAAAAAGTATCACCGGCCGAAGGAGGGGGCCAACTATATCGAAGTGTACGCAAGCCAAACTCTGATCTGGTGCTCGAAAGACCTGGAGAGGCGAGCGTTCGTGCCGTTGCACCTTTGCTCGCTGACACGGAAGGCAGTGCTGCACGAAATGTGCGATGTCCTTGACCATCCTCAGCCAAAAATAGCGTGCTTGGATAAGGATAGTGGATGCTGACCTTCCCGGGTGAGCGAAGGAATGAAAGTGGTTGCAAACCCGCTGTCGTAGGTCTGACGGCACATAAGGACGGTCGACCGACTGTGACGTGCTGCAGTATAAGGAGGTATCACCGTCGACTCGGGTTGATTTCAGCCCGTGCGTTGTCCGAACGCAGAAGATGTTGTAATTCAGGGTATGTGGCTTGTGCTGATGCTAGCTGCTCCCACGTGGGCAGCGATGAAACGGCGTCCACCCGAGATAACGTGTCAGCCCCAACGTTGTCTTGTCCGGAGATGTGACGGATGTCGGATGTAAATTCGGATATGAACGAAAGGTGTCTAGCCTGAAGAGGGCTTGCTTTGTTAGTTTTTTGAGTGAGCGCCCTGGTCAGAGGTTTATGGTCGGTGAAGCAGACAAATTCGCGCCCTTCGAGGATGAATTTGAAATGCTGAATCGAGGCGTAAATGGCTAAGAGCTCGCGGTCGTACGCGGAGTAATTACGTTCCGCGTGAGTGAGTTTCCTCGAAAAGAAACCGAAAGGCTGCAGGGAATTTCCCACGACCTGGTGGAGAACCCCGGCCACAGCTGCGTTGGAAGCGTCGGCGTGCAGGTGCAGAGGTGCCGTGGGGGAATGATGGTGCAGCATCGTGATGGAGGCTAGCGAATCCACAGTGGCCTGGAAGGCCTGCAGCCGGGTCGGATTCCTCGAAATGATGGACTGTTTCGGACTGGTGATAGCATGAAGAGGGGCTTGTACGTGGGTTTCCTTCGGGAGAAAATGGCGATAAAAATTGAGCATGCCCAGAAAACGCTTAAGGTCTTGGGGCGAGGGAACGTGCGTAAGGCCTCGATTTTGGCCGTGGGGGGGGGGGGGGGGGGCAAAACCCGCCGCTGAAATGGTATGTCCAAGAAAAGACACCGATGAATGAAGAAACTGACACTTTTGTAGATTCACTGCGATCCCGGAGGAGTGTAACCGCTGGAACAGAGAGCCCAGATGGCCAAGGTGTTCAGCTACTGATGCGGACGCGATCAAGATGTCGTCGAGGTAGACAAAGCAAAAACCTAGACCTGTTAAGACTTGGTTTATGAAACGCTGGAACGTCTGCGCCGCGTTAGGTAACCCGAAGGGCATAAATAAAAATTCGGAACTGCCAAAGGGCGTGGTGATCGCAGTTTTGGGAACGTCCTGTGGAGCCACGGGCAGTTGTTGGTAAGCCCGAACGAGATCTACCGTGGAGAAAACGAACGAGCCCCGTAGTTTGGCTGAGCAGTCTTGAATATTGGGTAGCGGGTACGAATCTGGGATTGTCTTGGCGTTGAGTCGCCGGTAGCCTCCACACGCGCGAAACGTACCGTCTGCCTTGGGTACCAGATGTAATGGGCTAAACCATGCACTAGTGGAGGGGCTACAAAGCCCCAGGGACTGCCAAGTGGCAAACATGTCTTGAGCTGCTTTTAGACGCTCCGCCGCGAACGAGAGGTGACTAGTGGGCCCTGAGTCTCGATAAAGTGTTGCGTAGAATGTTTGACTTTAGAAGGGTCTTGAAAGGTTACGGGAGAGAGGAGATTGTATTTCTGGAGGATAGGCCAGACGGGCGTGGAAGGATCGATTGAGAAGACGGTAGGAACGGAAGAGCAAACCTGGGAGGGGTTAGGGTCAAAAGGTAATAGTTTGAATGAGGAACGGTCGATAACACGTCTACCCGAAAGGTCCACCAAGAGGTTATAATGCTTAAAAAATCTATACCTAATATTGGGCGTGTGATGTCGGCCAGAAGAAAATCGTAGACAAAATGCTTGCCAAAACCGAAATCCAAGGTGAGTTTGCAACGTCCATAGACTGGAATGCGGGTGTTGTTGGCTGCGAAAAGATAGCTGGTGATGACACTTCGTGAGTCTGTTGATTGTAGAGGCAACAAACAGACGTCGGCGCCGGTATCGACGAGGCACTGCTGTTTGGTGTGGACATCAGTGAGGAATAGGCGGCCAGGTGACGTGTGACAGGAACAGGCCGCTGATTCCCGCCGCAGAACTAGTTTTTCGAAGGATCCGCAGGTGAGGAGCACTTCGTTGCTTCAGTGTTGAAGGTACGATGATACCAGCACCAAGTGAGAGGCCCCGAAAGTACGCGAGGACGAGAATGTGAACGGACCCTGGAGCGTGGTCGAGGTCTGGGAGAACGTGACCTCCGCGAAAAATCTCTGGAAGCCTCGAAATCGCGTCTGAGGACGGCGACTTCACCAATCAAGGCTGTAAAATCCGTGGCCGAAACGGCAGAGGTGGGGGTGCTGGAACAAGCTTAGATCTGTGGCTGTGAAACTTCGGTGACTTTGTCGGCGATCTCGGCTAGTTGAACCAACTCGAGAGTCGGTGTCGATTGAAGAATAGCCTGAGTAAACGTAGGCAGACGAGACAGCCATAGCGACCGGATGATGTTATCAGCAGGCGTGTCACCTGTCAGGGCCAGCATGTCTCGAAGAAGTTGTGAAGGCTTTCTGTCACCCAAGGACAAACCTGATAAGAGCTTACGCATCTTCTGCTCATCAGACTCTCTGCATCTGCTTAGAAGGGCTGCTTTTAAATCGACATAGGTCAGGGGTGGTTCGGTGCGCCGCACTATATCACGTACTACTCGAAGTGTGTCAGCGTCGATAGCAGCTAATAAGTGGTGGAGTTTGGTGGCTTCGGCCGTGATACGAGCGAGGGTAAACTGAGACTCCAACTGTGTGAGTCGGTTCAACTGTCGGTTGCGGAGCCGGTTGGTGTGGTGTTGCGGGCCGATTTTGGAGTTCAGTTACCTGAGACTAATTGAACGGCTAATTGAACGCAATCTGTTCTCCCATTATGTCGGGGTCACCAATTTAGTACGTCTTACTTGTAAGAACCTGAGATATTTCATATATATATATATAAATACATGCCAGTTAGGTTAAACTCAACACAATTTTTTATTCAACTATTTTTTAATACAAGAGACCTACGTATGGTATTTTTTTACTCCTCCATGGCAACGACTCCTTCTCTTTTCTCTCACCAGGTGGCAGCAAAAGACGACCACAGTTTCAATGTTTAGTTTTTATTTTATTTAATAATGTAGAAAATTTAAGAAAATAAGCCCAAATTATTTGTTCCCGTAAATTCTATTCTATTCATTTCCCCTTTGAAACCGTTGTATTATATTTAATATTGATTTTAAAATGGCATCTCTCTAGAAATCCAAATGAAAAGTTTGTTAATTGAAAAAAAAAAAAAAAATACGTGCACTTTCTTCAAAATTGCACGTCTTGAACTTTTCATATTTTTTTTAGGGCCCTTTTCGAAAAACTACTGTGGCTCATTCCAGCTATAATCGGCCAAAAATGTTTCAAACACCGCCAATTTCACAAAAAACGATGAAATGAAAATAATAATTAAAACAAAAAGAAACAATAAATTACCACATTTCATGTAGAAATTTTATCTCTGGTCTTTTACTGAATATTGATTTCTACAGGGGTCATTCCATCTATAATCTGCCAAAAATGTCTCGACCACCGCCAATTTCACTGAAAACAATTTTTTTCGTCTTATTGCTATGAAAAAACAATATTGAGCCTATAAAAAACATTGAAATAGTTATCTCTTCAGTTTTAAACAAATAATATCGATTTAAAAGAAAATTTATAGACTTTTTAAATAAATGCTTCTACAAATCATCTGAAATGATAAAAAAAATCAATCCACACAGCATTTCGGTAGCTGAGCGTCTATTCTATCAAGAAATTGTGCGAACAGAAATTTTTTTTTCATACTGACTCGAATAATAGCTCAAATAAGAAAAAATTGAGAAAAATTAATATCTCAAAAACACTATCTCCGATTTTTCTGAAATTTTTACACATGTTTCTTCAAAGTCTTAACTATTTTCTTAAAAATGTTCAGCCATGTTTATTAATACTATTGAAAGATATGACAATTTATTCTTTTCAATAACATTTCAACGAATTGCCTTTCTTCTTGGTGTTTATCCTACAGTCTTACGTTTCCTGGTTGACCTGAAAAATCGATTTACTTTATAATTTTGAACATGTTTAACATTATGTGAAAGTAAAAGACTTAATTTTTACCGAGTTGACAGGCCCATGTGCGTTTTCATTGTAATTTTTGGAAACTTCATATTGGACACCACTCACAATCCCAAAATGAGTCTTCAATTTTCCGTTACCATTAGCTTGTGGCAAACACGTATGCAATTTCCTGATCCCTTTGATGTCCACAGCATTCTTGAATCTTCTTTTCATCTTTCGATGCAAAAGAACACTTTATGTTTTCCACATTTTTGTCCGCCCAATCAAACAGTTGTCTTGGACAGGATAAAGGAATATACACACACTGAGGAATATAAACTCCACACACTACTTGTCAATATTTTCACTATATTGGTCAAAATTACACGACTATAGTTTCGCCTGTTACGGCATCATCAAGTGAACTAAACAGAGATTACTACTGAACTAACACAAGGCAGGACAAACAATGTCATAAATTAGACATATGACAAGAAAGTAACTGTAAACAATAATGTACAAAATGGAGACATTACAAAATTCAAATGGGAGAACAATTGTACATTATTGTTTACAGTTACTTTCTTGTCACATGTCTAATTTATGACATTGTTTGTCCTGCCTTGTGTTAGTTCAGTAGTAATCTCTGTTTAGTTCACTTGATGATGCCGTAACAGGCGAAACTATAGTCGTGTAATTTTGTCCAATATAGTGAAAATATTGACAAGTAGTGTGTGGAGTTTATATTCCTTAGTGTGTGTATATTCTGATTAATTGTCCACCTTTTTATCTAATCTCTCTTCCAAATCTTTAATGTCACCCCTTAAATTTCCCATTTCCCCTTTTAGATCTCTACCCTGTTCTTCTAAACCTCCGATCTTTCGATTAATATTGCCCATATCCCCTCTTAAATTTGTCTCTAGATTTCCTAATTTATTATCCTGCTCTCTTATTTTTTGATTGATATTCCTCATATCCCCTCTTAAATTTGTCTCTACCCCTCTTAAATTTGTCTCACCCCCCTTAAATTTGTCTCTAAATTTTTCATGTCTTTTTTCTGTTCGGCTAAATCCCCCCTTAAATTTGTCAATTTCTGGGTTATGAATTCCATAAATCTATCTATCTTATCTGATTTCTCCTCTACTTTCTCTTTATTTTTATTTACCCCCTCCTTACTAACAACAACAGTCCCTGGCAACTCCTAACTTGTGCCCTCTGTGGTCACCATTGCAGCTAGAGTCTCCCTTCCTGTATCTTCCGATACTTCCATATCGGATCTTTCCTCCGAACTCGACCCTTCCTCTCTACTTTCCTCCTCCAATCTTTTCGCTTCTCCTCTAGTAATTGGCATTTTCTTACTTTATTAAATATATTAATACTAAACAAAAAATGTTATATAAAATAGTAACCTTCTTTTGAAGTTGGCAAAAAAATATTATTTCTCAAAATTAAATGTAACCCTTATTTGTCTCTATTCTATCCTTTTCATTTTTTCAACCTGTCTCCCTACTTTAATTAATATAAAAAAAAATTCTCCCATCAAGGTTTTGCCAAAATATGATGGGGCTTTGTGGCGAAAATCGTCCACACAAGGGATATGCCAAAAATGTGATAATAATTTTAAGACCACATTTCCTGTAGAAATTTGATCTCTCTTCTTTATTTAAATTTTGATTTCTACAGTAGTTTTTCGAAAAAGGGCTCTAAAAAAAATATTATCAATAATTTGAGACGTGCAATTTTGAAGAAAGTACACGTATACAAAACAAATTCAATTTAACAAATTTCTCACTTGGATTTACAAAGAGATACCAATTTTTTAATAATTTTAAATAATATTAATTTTAATCCAAGGGTTTTCAAATGATATTACTGGGCCAACAGGAAGATGAATAGAATAGGATTTTAAAGGACAAATATTTGGGTTATTTTCTTTATTTACATAATTTAATTAAAAAACTAAACATTGAACAAACAAAACAAAAAAAAAAAAGTCAAAATCATAAAACTAAATACAACTATTTATTTTTTTATTTTTGTTTGGGCATAAAAAAAAAATAAATGATTAAATGAACCTTGTTGACGTCTCTAGCACACACTTTAGACCTCGACTACTTCACATCTCAATTTCAGCTTTTTGGGGCACCCATGACCCTTCAGAGTTGAACTGCCCTTTAAAAAAAAAAAAAAAAAATTACTTTTAGTTAACTTTTATATAATTGTTCAACTTCACTAAAAAAAGAACATCTCAACTTTAAGTGCACTGTTTCAGAGCTAGCTCCCGACTCCTCTCTATTTTTTTCACAGATGTTTTTTAGATTTAATTTTTTTTTTGATGTCCCTTGTTTTTTTTAAAACCTTGATATATTGTTACCACCTTTCCCTTTTTTTGAGAGAGTGTGAGTGAGAATTTATATTAGTAAATTTATATCGAAGACTTATTAAAATCGAAAATTCTAAATCGCGACTTTAAATGGAAAATGCCTTGGATAGCTGAGTACCCTCCTCACGGGAAGAACGGTTACAAGTTCCTAATGTGTAGTTAACACCAGTAATTAATAATAATTAACTACTGTTGCCAACTAGAAGAAGCATGAGTGGGGGGGAGGGGGGAATGGAATGAATCAAACTTAGAACTGTAACATATTTATTTTAATGAAAACATATTTACAAAACTATTTTGTACATAATATGGCTTAAAGACTAATTGTTGTTGTAGAAACATTCAGAATAAAATTAAAATATCATTTACAAACAAAATGGGCCTATGTCGGAAGGACTCAATCGTTTCTAAAAACATCTATCCTAGAATATTACAGGTACCTTGATTATGATATCCCTGGCTAAGACGGTGCGATTATCGTTATCTGGACATCCCGCAGAAATCATCCAGTCACGTAGTCATTGAAGATCTGTCTGGTTTCGAGGCTACATTTTTCACTGGCTTTACACCGTCCGAAATACACTATAATTCACTGACTAGTTCGAGTGGCTACTTTGTATGACCACTCTGAGGGAGAATATCATATTTTCAACATAAAATAAAACTCTGTCTAAATCGTTAAGTTCGTACTAGCACAACCCTTTGGGTCCGACTCGAAGGGCAGAAAACTGTAAGTTCACATTCTTAATTAAAGTTACACTGTGGGCTAAAATGTTAAAGTAAAACTGACGTGACCTGATCTGCCCAAGCATGAAGGAGGAGAAAACGTAGACTGAAATCACATATTTAAAGCTCAACTGTAAAATCTAAAATAGAAAGATATAAGTCTCAATGTAGACTGAGAGTCCTCCCGGGTACAATTCTTGATTTTCGTGGGGGTGGGGGTGGATCCCGACACCTCATTGGCTGTTCTTTCCCGCCCAATTTACTTCCAGCCAATCACCGATCACCGGTTGCGTAAGCCTCTTCCATGGATAGGTCCCGCCTTGGTCGTTCATGCAACACCGGATGAAAACACTTACCTACTTCCTTCCTTTCCTCTATATTCTTTGTTTCTAGTTTTCGCTCCTAGCGATCGCGATTCACTCGCAGGCATCGCTAGTTCCAAGCATGTTCTTCTAAATGAAATTATTTTCAATTCAACTCCAAACAACCCACAATTCGCTCTTGTTGCGCTCCTACCGATAGCGATTCGCTCGCAGGCATCGCTAGTTCCGAGCACTAATCTTCCTCATAAAATCCTCTTTAAATCAGCTCCAAGTGGCCTCGATTCGCTCGTAGTGTCACTGGTCCTTGCTGTATAATAATGACAATAATTGTCCATGGGGGTAGACATGCTACAATTCATAAAAAAAAATGTTCCGTAGTCAAGGTGATTGTTGTTTACATCACACTATCACATACCATCTGTGGTACTTGCTGTTGTCTAGAACATGCTAGCTATTGCCTGGCATATAGTGAAACCTACCTGCTACCGGTGAAGTGGATTATTAAAAAAAAAATTGATATATTAATTTCGAGCAAAAGCTAATAGATTAAACATTAAAAATATCGCGACTTTAAACGAAATGTTGCCTGAATAACCTCCACTTCCTCAGTATCAGAATAGCTTCAAGATAGTTGTTGGGGATCACTTATAACTAACTCTTTGTTAATTATATTTGACCACCCTGGAGTAGCATGCATATAGTCTGGGTGATTGAAACAAAAAAAATTAAAATGAACACATATTTATTATGACACAAAAATTGAACATTAAATGAATACTAGGATAATAATGAAAAGAAATAATTAATCTAATAGTGAAGCCTGATGGGCAAAAGGTGACAATTGAAAATTTGTCTGTAGGGCATTATTAGTCCTTTATATGGCTTTACTGGCAATACATGAATATTTGAAAAATAAAACCTCTTAGTTGAATTCCTCATTCCTGTCCTGCTGCGATGAAATGATGTCCTGGTGCGTCTAAAGGTGGGTGATGTTTTGAACGGAGTATCTCTTCAATGTGGAAATAAATGGCTGGCATCTCATCTCAAAATCGGAACGCAGAATAACGTGGGTTCCGTGGATTCCGACAGGGATCCATTGCTGGACTAGAGCGATGTGGAGTCCGCCCGAGATCTGTCACCAGACTGATAATAATTAAACTGTATGACTACTTTCAACTTGGAAAATTTCTATATAAATCGGCACTGAGAGCGACGTGGAGTCCACCCGGTATCAGTCGCAAGACTCGTAATAATTAAACTGTATGACTACATTTTGCACTTAGAAAGATTTCTAGATAAATCGGCACTCGGAGCGACGTGGAGTCCACCCGGTATCAGTCGCAAGACTCGTAATAATTAAACTGTATGACTACATTTTGCACTTAGAAAGATTTCTAGATAAATCGGCACTCGGAGCGACGTGGAGTCCACCCGGTATCAGTCGCAAAACTAGCGATGTGGACACAGCCTTTTGGGTAGCTCTGATGAGATTGTGGTGGGGAGAAAACCGGTCGTGGTGCCTGTTCATTGGCCCAAACTGCCCACCTACGTCATATGGGGAGGAGCCTAGAGTCTTCTTTGTTCGTACTTTCCTTTGTCCCCGATATAGTTTAAACAAGTTGCACCTGCCCAGGATGTCTCCCATTAAGAACATCCGCTAAATGTTGAACTATATCTGTTCTGACCCAAGTAGAGGCTCTGGACAGTGCTCGCAACCTCATTTCTTTGTTCTAAACCCGATTATGTCGCAAATAATCGGTGTAATCAGGATAATGCTACAATAGAGATGCCTGCTGCCTATCATTGGCTATCACATACCTTCTGTGGTACTTGCCGTTGTCTAGGACATGCTACCTATTGCCAGGCACATACCTGCTGAGATGTCTGCTGGCTACCGTCACGTAGCACATACTTGCTGAGGTGCCTGCTGGTGTCACATTCTTGCTAAGACTTTTTATTTGTTACAAAATAAACTAACTTTTATATGTTTCCAGCTGAGAATGAGGTATGTTCGTCGTTACGTGAAATGTTTTTCTGCCTGAAACGCCATGAACCCATAAAGGTTTGTAAAATTTCCTTTTCTTTGTTGGTAAAAATAATGCCATTGGAGATGCTTTGAAGTCCCGGGTCAACCCTTCTCCGGGACTTCAATGTACCTTTTTTTTAAGATATACACATCATATAGCGCGGCAAGCAAGTTGGCAATACTATAACTAACATGCATTTTTGGAAGAATATATGAGTATTTAGAAATGTATGTTCGCACTTATGGTAGATAAATTTAGTTGATAATATTGTTGTTTCTTACATCGAAAAGATGCTAAAAACATCCCCTCCCCCTAACCCTGGGACTTCCCTAGGAATCAGGGTGTCACAGTATTAGGTTCCCTGACAGTAACCTGACAATTGTATAAATATGACAACCTAGGAAACTTAAATGTCACTGTTGAACTTGGTGCTGACCATGGCGTAGGTAATCCGAAACCAGCACTGTATATATATTCATAGAATTAGGCAATAGTTATTATGACTCATGCCCGGGCTGCGAGGTCATATCGCCTACTACCACAGCGCTCATTCGTTACTCTGGTGGACATGAGTGTTAATAAATAACATAGACTAGATTTTGAAAAATGATATAATTATATTTCATTTCAAATACAAGGGCCAGTCGGCGTAGTTAAAAGGAAAAACAAAAATAAACAAAGTTAACTCTCCTGATGTGGAGGGGTGAATGTGGAAGATGGGCGGATGAACTGATCTCCAAACAAGGCCGAGAAGATCTGGGAGTAGGCTGAGGACGCCGTCACACCAGATGAGCCAAGTACCAGACTTCAGAGGTCCACGGAAAGGCGATCCGGGTTGACGAGAGAAAGTCGGCGGGTTGGTGGCCTTGAGAAGTGCCCTGATGTCAACAGGCTGAAGGACCATGGAAGACTATCTGTCCAACACTGACCAGCGGTCATAAAACGAACTATTCCCCACTCCCCCACATACATAGGCTCCTCCCACAAATTGTTAATATGATCAGTAGATGTAATATAAACATAAGAATAAATTACATAAGTAATATTGACCATAGTTATTATGATAATAATATTAATAATTATTAGAATAATTAATGAAAGAAAACTTAAGAAAAAATACCTCTACAAAAAATCAAAATTAATTAAATGTTGCGCTAACATAACCGCCCACCAAATTTTATATGAAAAAAAATTTAAAGAAATTACTTCTCTGAGTCACCCGATTGGGGAATCAGTGGCACACACTTAGATAGGGGACGTTTAAAAATACCCTTAAGAGTATGAACACTTACAACCCTAACAATTCCGTCGGGACCTGGGAAGACGTCAGTTATTCTATCGCGAGGCCATTGAGCAGGTGAGGAATGTTTGTCCCAAAGAAGAACCAAATCACCGACATGAGGATGGTAAGTAGTTCTAAACCATTTTGGTCGTTGTTGGAGAGTTGTAAGATATTCATTCCTCCATCGTTGCCAATAGTGTTGAACTCTTTGTTGTACGAGTTGCCATCTGGTGAGTCGATTCTCAGGACTGTCCGTAAAGTCGACTTCTGGTCTCGTTGTTAGAGCTGTCCCAATCAAGAAATGACCTGGAGTAAGAATGTCTAGATCAGTAGGATCTGATGTTAAGGCACAAAGAGGTCTTGAGTTTAGAATCGCTTCAATCCTTGCGAACAAGGTGGTGAGCTCTTCGAAAGTGAAAGCTGTATCATTGAGAACGCGTTTAAAATGATTCTTCACGCACTTGACGCCGGCTTCCCAGATACCTCCGAAATTGGGTGAGTAAGGAGGGTTAAAAACCCATTCCACACCTCTCGTCAGTAGATTGGAAGACAAATCCTCTTGGACAGAATTTTTATGTAACCATTTCTGCATGTCAGAGAGATGCCTTGCCGCTCCGACAAAGTTGCTGCCACAATCTGACAGAATTTTAGTAGGGAGCCCTCTACGTGAAATGAATCTATCGAGCGTGGCCATGAAGGACGCTGTCGAAAGATCAGATACCAGTTCCAAATGAAGAGCCTTAGTAGTCATACATACAAACAGACATAAATATGATTTGCTAACAGGCGCATATCTTCTCCGAGACTCCCTGATAGAAAATAGGTAGGTAGGATGATAGGGTGCTTCATACCTTCCCAGGGATCCAAGAATGGAGTCAGACCTCGGAGATTAGTGGAGGCATAATCCTCGTCGCCACTGTGTATAGCGTTAGGTAAATAACAATTTTGGATAAGACGGATACAGGTTGTCTCCGCCGCGTTCAATTCTCTTAATGTCAAAGGTCCACACAGATTGGAGTTGCGGGCATTCTGGATGAATCGCCGCACATACGATACCGTCCTGAAAAGCTTCATAAATGATGAGAAGTTTTCGATCCATGACACAAGGTCAGGGACGACCTTTGAACTGAGAGTAGCAATTATACCGCCCCTAAGCTCGGGCAAAACTGTTGTCCGGCTACAAAATCTTTCGATCTTTGGCCAGTCATGGACGGGAAGTTGTAGCCAAGACGGTCCGTTCCACCATAGATCACTACGTAAAATCTGAGATGGGCGGAGACCCCGTGAGGCAGCGTCAGCTGGATTGTCCAATGTGCCCACGTGACGCCAGGACACCTCAGGAATTAACTGTAAAATTTCTACAATACGGTTGGCCACAAAGGTTTTCAATAAATGAGGTGGAGTATGTAGCCAACCTAACACAATAGCGGAATCCGTAAAGAAGAATATTTGATTTATCGAAATTCTGTCTCGAAATTTTTTCAGAGAGCTGAATAATTTTGCAAGAAGAAGAGCACCACAAAGCTCAAGCCTTGGGATAGAGAGCGGTTTTATAGGAGCCAGCTTAGATTTTGCTTTCAAGAGAAAAATTTGAACATTGTCATCCGTTACCGTTCTAATATAAATGATGGCCGAGAATCCCTTCTCTGAAGCGTCGCAGAAACCGACGAACTGGCAATCGTTACTGTGTTTCACCGGGATGAAACGTGATAAACGGATGGACACCAATTGGGGAACTTCCAATTTTCACAGTCAAGTTTGACCTCAGTTGGCAGAGGATCGTCCCAGCCGAGGCCTACTTTTGCAACAGAAACTTGGCCAAAAATATCACCGGTGTTAAATAACCTAGAGGATCGAAGATTCGCGCAATTGCAGATAGAACACCACGTTTAGTGCACTGAGGACGTGGGGTGGTGATATTATATGAGAACTCATCTGACTGAGCATTCCACTGGACCCCTAACACCTTAAAAACACAATCTTCTCCCTTCGAAAGTGAAATAGACCTTTCATGAAACTTCTCTGGAACTGCCTTGAGCACACTCTCTGAATTGCTGGCCCACTTACGAAGCTCGAAATTACCCTTCATGAGTAAATCAATTAGTTGTTGTTGAAGGCTGAGGGCTTCATCGATACTTGATGCCCCAGTTATGATATCATCCATATATACGTCCTCGCATAACACTTTGGACGCATGGATGAAATGATGACCTTCATCCAGAGTGAGTTGTTTAAGAACGCGAAGAGCCAAGTAGGGGGAGCAGGACATCCCGTAAGTCAAGGTGCACAATTCATATTCTTTAACGTCATCAGCAGGATCCGATCTCCAGTAAATATGTTGATAAAGACGATCCGGTTCATTGATAAGGATTTGGCGGTACATCTTACAGATATCCGTCACAAACACAATGCGATGAAGTCTAAAATTAAGCATGATGTCCGCAATATCAAGTTGAAGTTTCGGTCCAACAAAAAGATGTTGATTTAGAGAGCCGGTAGAAATCGACGACGACATGGACGCATCAAAGACCGCTCTCAACTTAGTTGTTGAGCTAGTCTCTTTTAAAATGCCATGATGGGGAATTATGTATTTCCCAGGAAAGGAAGCGATTTCCATGTGTCCCAGAGAGAGATACTCTTCCATAAAAGTGATATATTCCCGTCTCAATGTGGGATTTCTCAACAATTTCTTTTCCAAGTTGTAGAACCGCTTCAACGCTTGCGATCTTGAATCACTTAATAATGGTGAAGGAGATTTAAATGGAAGAGCAACAACGTACCTCCCTGAAGTCAAACGACGATGAGTCCGGGCAAAATGTTCTTCGCAAAGTTCCTCTTCCGGATCAGTCACAACTCCAATGCTAGGTTCCTCCAATTCCCAGAATCGTTCAAGTTGACGGTGAATAAAGGGAATCGTCGTGAGGGTCAAAACCGATGGCCTGGGGAAGGACTCAAAATCAACTGAATAGGCACCAGTAACAATCCAGCCAAGAGATGTTTTAATGGTGGCTAAATCTGTACCGATAATAGGGATGGGTCTACCTTCCAATATTTTATAGTAAATATCGGCACCTAAAAGGCAGTCGATAGGACGAGGCAGTCCAAAATTCAAATCGGCTAATTTGATCGAAGGGTTAATTCTTCTGATTATAATTTCCGGAACTGCAATAGATGGAAGATCCGACGTTATTTTGGTGACAACTGTGGCGCGGACACCTAGTAGAGGGGCTTTACGATGAATAGATTTCATCTCAAAAAATGTAGTTCCTAAGGACGGAACACTAAGGTCCCCGACAGAACTTATCTGATGGGAATCATTCGCCACCGTCAAGCGGAGTCGCCGAGCACAGTCTGAAGTCACCAATGAGGATTGAGCTCCCGAATCAATGAGAGCACGAACGGGATGAAAACATCCTCGAACATCTGTTATGAAAACAGTAGCAGTACTAAGAAGTATTTGTTGAGCTGGAACATCAAAAGAATTACCACGAAAGGTAAGAATCGATTTCGAAGTTCCTGAAGGCGTCCCCATAGATGGAGGCCTAGTATCTTCAACGAGGGTGTTTGTTGAAAAATGAAGTAAGGAATGGTGAAGAGATTGGCAAATGAGACATCTAATTTTAAATTTGCATTCATCGGTAGTATGACCCGAAGTTAAATGATATTTACATCCCTTGAAGGTTTTTACAAAGTGGAAGCGTTGCGACGGCGACAGATTCAAAAAATTGGGACATTTGGTCAAATCATGACCAGACAATTTACAGTATGGACACTTTGAAGTGCGCACATCCGATGGTTTCGAAGCTCTCTTGGTCGTCAAAAACACAGAAGAAGATTTATTATGGGTCTTCGTTGCCTTCGGGCAAGACGACTTACCGGGTTTGCTGGAAGACAGCTTCAGAATTTGCTGTCTGTCTCTGACAAACTCCAGAAGATCGTTGCATCGCGGAAATTCTTCCTTAACATGCTTGGATTCGAACGTTTCCCTTGTTCTCTGGTCCAGACATTGAATAGCAAGATGAAACAAGATAAATTCCGCTTCATGAAAAGATGCTAAAAACATCCCCTCCCCCTAACCCTGGGACTTCCCTAGGAATCAGGGTGTCACAGTATTAGGTTCCCTGACAGTAACCTGACAATTGTATAAATATGACAACCTAGGAAACTTAAATGTCACTGTTGAACTTGGTGCTGACCATGGCGTAGGTAATCCGAAACCAGCACTGTATATATATTCATAGAATTAGGCAATAGTTATTATGACTCATGCCCGGGCTGCGAGGTCATATCGCCTACTACCACAGCGCTCATTCGTTACTCTGGTGGACATGAGTGTTAATAAATAACATAGACTAGATTTTGAAAAATGATATAATTATATTTCATTTCAAATACAAGGGCCAGTCGGCGTAGTTAAAAGGAAAAACAAAAATAAACAAAGTTAACTCTCCTGATGTGGAGGGGTGAATGTGGAAGATGGGCGGATGAACTGATCTCCAAACAAGGCCGAGAAGATCTGGGAGTAGGCTGAGGACGCCGTCACACCAGATGAGCCAAGTACCAGACTTCAGAGGTCCACGGAAAGGCGATCCGGGTTGACGAGAGAAAGTCGGCGGGTTGGTGGCCTTGAGAAGTGCCCTGATGTCAACAGGCTGAAGGACCATGGAAGACTATCTGTCCAACACTGACCAGCGGTCATAAAACGAACTATTCCCCACTCCCCCACATACATAGGCTCCTCCCACAAATTGTTAATATGATCAGTAGATGTAATATAAACATAAGAATAAATTACATAAGTAATATTGACCATAGTTATTATGATAATAATATTAATAATTATTAGAATAATTAATGAAAGAAAACTTAAGAAAAAATACCTCTACAAAAAATCAAAATTAATTAAATGTTGCGCTAACAATGAGACCGACTCCACTATGGGAGTCCTACATTTTGTGTCTACCCTAAATTATTCACCCAGGGTAGATGTGTTTAACGAGTACCTGCAATCGTACAGGCTTGGGACCATCGCTTAATGTCCCGGCCGAAGGATGTCGTGTGTTGAGTCGCGGGTTGAGTGTGATGGTGATTTCGAGAACTCGCCAAAACTATCGATTGTGGTGTAGAAGTGAACTGCAAGACTCAGTCACTTGTTATTGCGCGGTCTGTCTCTTTGTGTTCGTAAAGAGTGTAAAAACTGAGTTCGCAGTGTAAGGACGACAAATTTATGACCACACGCGGTGTACATATATGCTGAGTGTTTATATACAGTATAAAAGGACTTACCTTTGGGTTAATAACGAAGTGTTTTGTAACCACGCGGTGTACAAGGTGTTGTTTTAATAAATATCTATTGACCAACTGGAAGTTCTTACGAACCTATACCCATTTCCAACATCGTGCTTAAGTTGATTTCACCTCCCAAATAAAATAAATTAAGTAATTAAACAATATAAAATTTAAGAAGTTCTTTCTTTTTATTTGTCCCTTCAAATGGTTACTACAGTTGTTCTGTATGTGTTAAATCTCCTATGATAATCATTCCTGAGGTCATCTGTCTTGCTCTTCCCGGTGTATAAGTCCGTCCTGATGTGGATACTGGGAATCTCTAGCTGTCTGTGTTTTCTTTCCTTCCTGTGGCTTCCACAACCGCAAACTTATCGACATCGTCCTACGTGTGAGGTTTTATTCATCCAACTTTGCTGATGGAAGCATATCAGCTTTTCAATAAAGCTCTTTTAGTTGCTCCACCACATCGAAGCCCTTAGAAGTGAAGTTTAGTTTTGCTATTAGCTCTGGAACCGGGTTGCTACCTGGGCGATCTTGGTGTCTTGTTTCGCTCATCGTCGACTTCTTCTTAAGTAGCTGTCTCGTGACTTCCGTAATCAGGAGGCACTTGCCGCGGTCGCCATGGCGGCGGGGACCATTTCCTTTTAGCAATCTCGGGGATTGCCCCCGGGGGGGACCCCCAGACACTACAGATCGTACATATACAATTTTAATTTATTGCAGGTTTCCCAGTTTGCTTTAAAGAAATGGAGTCCAAGACTGACGGAATCTATGAACAAGTGCAAAGTGCCCAGTAAAGCAGGTAATAAGTCATCTAAAATGGAGTCTAAGACCGATGGAAGCTAAGAATAAGTGCAAAGTGCCCAATAAAGCAGGTAATATGTCTTATATAATGGAGTTTAAGACTGATGGAAGCTAAGAATAAGTGCAAAGTGCCCAGTAAAGCAGGTAATATGTCTTCTAAAATGGAGTCTAAGACTGATGGAAGCTAAGAATAAGTCCAAAGTGCCCAGTAAAGCAGGTAATATGTCTTCTATAATAGAATCTAGGACTGATGGAAGCTATGAACAAGTGCAAGGTGCCCAGTAAAGCAGGTAATATGTCTTCTAAAATGGAGTCTAAGACTGATGGAAGCTAAGAATAAGTCCAAAGTGCCCAGTAAAGCAGGTAATATGTCTTCTATAATAGAATCTAGGACTGATGGAAGCTATGAACAAGTGCAAGGTGCCCAGTAAAGCAGGTAATATGTCTTCTAAAATGGAGTCTAAGACTGATGGAAGCTAAGAATAAGTCCAAAGTACCCAGTAAAGCAGGTAATATGTCTTCTAAAATGGAGTCTAAGACTGATGGAAGCTAAGAATAAGTCCAAAGTACCCAGTAAAGCAGGTAATATGTCTTCTATAATGGAGTCTAAGACTGATGGAAGCTAAGAATAAGTCCAAAGTACCCAGTAAAGCAGGTAATATGTCTTCTATAATAGAATCTAGGACTGATGGAAGCTATGAACAAGTGCAAGGTGCCCAGTAAAGCAGGTAATATGTCTTCTAAAATGGAGTCTAAGACTGATGGAAGCTAAGAATAAGTCCAAAGTACCCAGTAAAGCAGGTAATATGTCTTCTATAATAGAATCTAGGACTGATGGAAGCTATGAACAAGTGCAAGGTGCCCAGTAAAGCAGGTAATATGTCTTCTAATATGGAGTCTAAGACTGATGGAAGCTAAGAATAAGTCCAAAGTACCCAGTAAAGCAGGTAATATGTCTTCTAAAATGGAGTCTAAGACTGATGGAAGCTAAGAATAAGTCCAAAGTACCCAGTAAAGCAGGTAATATGTCTTCTATAATAGAATCTAGGACTGATGGAAGCTATGAACAAGTGCAAGGTGCCCAGTAAAGCAGGTAATATGTCTTCTAATATGGAGTCTAAGACTGATGGAAGCTAAGAATAAGTCCAAAGTACCCAGTAAAGCAGGTAATATGTCTTCTAAAATGGAGTCTAAGACTGATGGAAGCTAAGAATAAGTCCAAAGTACCCAGTAAAGCAGGTAATATGTCTTCTATAATAGAATCTAGGACTGATGGAAGCTATGAACAAGTGCAAGGTGCCCAGTAAAGCAGGTAATATGTCTTCTAATATGGAGTCTAAGACTGATGGAAGCTAAGAACAAGTGCAAAGTGCCCAGTAAAGCAGGTAATATGTCTTCTAAAATTTAATTTTAAATCCAAGATTACCTTTTTTCCAATAATTATTTTTTATTTATAGGATAAAATGTGTACCTAAGTATGTATAGTGTGTCCAACATTTTTTTCTCGAACCTATGGTCAGATTAGCTCACCGGTAGAGAGAGGTGACAATTTGGAGTTCGAATCCAGCCCAGGCAGATATTTTCATCTTGTTCAGAAATGCGGAAGTTATGGAAACCTATATTTGAATACATAAACCAAACATTATTTTTTCCGAGTATTGACTCTTCCACATGTTTGCTGAGTGCGAATCACTCATGTAGGTACATCAGGTTCTTAAGGATGGGGTTGGACTGTCATCTGGGAACCCTGCTCTTCACAATTAGTGTAATATTTATTTTATTATTAGTTTTAATAATTAAATTTAAAATAATATATTTCTCAATAACAAAATAATGTCGAGTTCAATTTAACGATTCTGACTTTACATTTGATGAATGCCAGGCGAAAAGCATCAAAACAAGTTACAAATTAAATTTTCTGATTTCGATTTGTATTGATGAATGGGAATATTACATCCAATGGTTCAAAACAGAACTTGCGATTTTCGAATCTGAAAACACTCGAATCAGGAAAAATTTACTTTTATCTCTAGATGAAGGGAATTCATTCAAAATCGTTGTTCGACCACGTTCTGCCAGTAGTGTGACATATGATGAGTTGAAATGTGCATTGTGTGTCTTATCGGAGAGGCTCACATTCGCAACGCGGTACCGTCATGAGGGTAAAGCTGTCACCCGGTTCGTGAAAAGATTGCGCGCATTAGCGGGTCATTGCGAATTCCGATCTCTCTTAGATGAAGGGTTGCGAGACCAACTAGTCATCGGCATTAAACAACAACACTGACAACAGGAGCTTGAAATGAAAATGAAACGAAATGAAAATAAATTTTATTCTGGGACCGAGGTCCCCCAAGGATAAATACACGAAAGTCACTGAACAGAGCAACTAAAAATAAAATGAAACGGACTGGGAACGACCTGCAAAATAGGACTGGAGCCATATCTTTAGAAAAGGCAATGTACGCAACTGGTAATGGGACCCACAAATGGGAAAGTCTGCTCTTTTGTAAGAGAACTAATCATTTCGGAAAAGTGTTCCGAAGGTCGTGGAACGTATACGAAACTCTATTGACCCGCCTTTGACATCTTTCTGTATGTCTGACCTATGAAGTTTTTGTAGGGTTCCGAACGTCCAAGAACGTATACACAAGCCCTACTAACGCGTCCTTGACATCTTTCTGTTTGTTTGACCTATCAAGTTTTTGTAGGGTTCCGTACGTCAAAGAACGTATACGGAACCCTATTGTCTCGTCTTTGACATCTTTCTGTATGTCTGTCATATCAAGTTTTTACTTTGTTGCCTTTACTAGAACGACAAACTAATCATTCCTAACTACCGGTATCTGTCCAAATTTTCATCCGTTGTTTTGTATATCTGGACGAAAATTGACGAAAAATATATTTTCTCCACAAGTTATCAGCGAGAAAGAGATTGATGGAAAAAAGGAGAAAAAATTGAACACTCTTCATGGTGAGAAATAGAAAAATAGAGTTCCTATTTTATTAATTTACTTACAGAATACAATCAAAAAGGTGATTTGATCTATTGCTAAGGTTAATATAATTTATACTTTACACTTTGTAATTAATTAATAGGCTGGAGGGCTTTACTGAAATTCTTAGTTTGCCAAAAGGAATTTAGACGATAAAGCCCGGTCTATTCACATTCTAGATAGAAATGCATTTGAGGAGGGTTTAATGCAGCTCTTCACCCACTATGTCAGTGACGAGGGGCTCATTTATTGAAGGGCTCATTTCCTAAATTTTTCAATAAGAAATACAATAATTTTGTTCAGGAGTGAGTTTAATTTACGGTTTTTTTACAACTGGAAAAATTAATTAATATAACAATAAAAAACGTTGTTTTTCAGAATTGGATAGTAACAATTCCCTAAAGTTCTTCCCTCAGTCATCAGATACTGCACAAATTGTAAGTTTGATACTAAATATGTTAACAGTCTTTGGGGATTCCTATAGAATATTTACATCAAACATGCTACACATAACACGATGTAAATATACTGTAGAAATATATATTGAAACCTACCTCCTACCGGTGAAGTGGTTTATTTAAAAAAAATTGATATATTAATTTCGAGCAAAAGGTAATAGATTACATATTAAAAATATCGCGACTTTAAATGAAATGTTGCCTGAATAACCTTCACTTCCTCAGTATCAGAATAGCTTCAAGATAGTTGTTGGGGATCACTTATAATTAACTCTTTGTTAATTATATTTGACCACCCTGGAGTAGCATGCATATCGTCTGGGTGATTGAAACAAAAAAAAATAAAATGAACACATATTTATTATGACACAAAAATTGAACATTAAATGAATACTAGGATAATAATGAAAAGAAATAATTAATCTAATAGTGAAGCCTGATGGGCAAAAGGTGACAATTGAAAATTTGTCTGTAGGGCATTATTAGTCCTTTATATGGCTTTACTGGCAATCCATGAATATTTGAAAAATAAAACCTCTGTTTTTTTTTGTTTTTTTTTATGGCATTTCAACCATGAGGGTCATTGATGCCTGACTGTTCAAATAAGTACGAGATCCCGCAGAGAAACCGGGGGGCGAACGGAGGGGGGGACCCCGGGGCACCCAGTGAGCGTCCCAACCAGGCCAGGGGACAAGCAACGGCACAACTGGGCGTCTCTCTTTAGGCATTGGGCTTAGGCCCCGGTGTAGCTAGGCCTGTTGGAGAGGTTGTGCTTGTATGTGGCACCGACCACACCCTCCAAGCCCGGGACTATATCAGTCCAGAGATCCCAGTGGAGCCGACCAAGCCCCCCAGCCCAGCCACCGTCCGCACACCGAGACACCCCAGGGGCCCCACCCAAGGCCCCGTCCCCGCCACCCCCCCGTCCCCAGAGGGATCCCAGACGTAAGGGATCTGCGTTATCAGCTATTCTTCGGTCATTGATCTATAGAGTGGGACAGGCAATTTGGAGAGAAACTATGAATTACTGGGTGCTATAGATTAGTGGGACATTATGCAAAGAAACCGGGGGATGTAGTAAAGTTGGAGTGGGTATTTGTTATATTTCTGTGATGAGTCGAGATTGGCGTAGGAACCTCATTTCCAAGTGAATAACTGAGGCGTCGTCACCCAGCGATTCACAAAGCATCACTGGAAGATCTAGTACCTCTCTTAGCCTCTCGTACCTTCTACATTCAGTGTACGGTGAGCGGGGTTCCACAAGTGGTACAGTCCAGTGGAGGACTGCGGCTCATCAGGTGACCGTGAGTCAGACGGGTGTGACCAATCCTCAGTCTGGTCAGAATAACTTCCTCTCGTCGGGCTGTTCTCGAAGAAGTTTCCCAAGCTCGGACTGAGGACTTTATCGTTCTTAACTTGTCCCTCAACTTCAACCACTGCTGCTCCCAGTCGCTCCATACTGCTTGCTTGAACGAAGTACGAAGGTCCGAGGCTAATATTCCATTACATGGTTGCCCTTCTGTAGTGGCAGCCCTTGCCAGTTTGTCGGCTTCTGCATTTCCTTTGATGCCGCAGTGTCCTGGGATCCATAAGAATATGACTTCCTTCCCCTTCCCTCTAAGATCTCGGAGAGCCAGGAGGATCTCGTTGACAAGTGGATTGGGGGAGAAAGCATCTTGCAGCGATAGAAGAGAGCTAAGGGAGTCCATGCAGATTAGGATCTTTGGTTGTTCCGTCATCACTACCATCAGAGCTTTGTGGATAGCCAATAGCTCAGCAGTACAAACACCGCTCACCGACGGAAGGGAGAATTTGTAAGAGCGGCCTTCGACGTATATCCCGGATCCTACGCCTCTCTCCGTTTTAGATCCGTCCGTAAAAACCAGACAGCATGGTTTCAGGTGTTCTATGGTTTTTCTGTATTCGTTTTCGTATATGTAAGGATGTGTGTCGCTTTTAAGAAATTTGGTAAGTTTGAGATTAATTTTAGGAGGAGACAGGATCCAGGGTTCTATTACAGAGGGGAGACAGGGTATTGGATTCGGAAGGTGAAGCTGATATCTTTGGAGGAGTTGGATGTTTCTGTAACTGAAGGAGTCTGGTGCTTCGTTTTCTATTTCTACAGTTTGGGCTAGAAGGTGAAAACCTCTTAGTTGAATTCCTCATTCCTGTCCTGCTGCGATGAAATGATGTCCTGGTGCGTCTAAAGGTGGGTGATGTTTTGAACGGAGTATCTCTTCAATGTGGAAATAAATGGCTGGCATCTCATCTCAAAATCGGAACGCAGAATAACGTGGGTTCCGTGGATTCCGACAGGGATCCATTGCTGGACTAGAGCGATGTGGAGTCCGCCCGAGATCTGTCACCAGACTGATAATAATTAAACTGTATGACTACTTTCAACTTGGAAAATTTCTATATAAATCGGCACTGAGAGCGACGTGGAGTCCACCCGGTATCAGTCGCAAGACTAGCGATGTGGACACAGCTTTTTGGTAGCTCTGATGAGATTGTGGTGGGGAGAAAACCGGTCGTGATGCCTGTTCATTGGCCCAAACTGCCCACCTACGTCATATGGGTAGGAGCCTAGAGTCTTCTTTGTTCGTACTTGCCTTTGTCCTCGATATAGTTTAAACAAGCTGCACCTGTCCAGGATGTCCTTCATTATCCGCTAAAAATTGAACTATATCTGTTTTGACCCAAGTAGAGCCTCTGGACAGTGCTACTACTGTCTCTGGTGGCAGCTTCTCGCAACCTCATTTCTTTGTTCTAAACCCGATTATGTCGCAAATAATTGGTGTAATCAGGATAATGCTACAGTACCCTCCTTCCCGGTTAAATAAAATATGCTGACTAAACAAAGTTGGTAGTCACATATTTTATTGTGATATTGTCTATTACTCGCACTTACTTATCGCTCACTTCACATAACACTAACATTGGCTGCACTTACAAATGATTGCCCGACGAGAACCATATTATTACTTATACGGAGATTGCCCAAATCTCATAATTTAATTACACAATTGACATATACCCAATGTCTCATGATTTCATGCGTGACCAAGGCATGATCCTACTTAATAATATTCATTAGTATTCGGAAATACTCGGGACAATGCCCTCTCCATTGACCTTAATTTCAAGTCTCTACTTTATGCAAAACATTTGTCTGATTGCCCCAGGATCAGATCGTACGTAATCTCAACAAAAACTTCAACTGGATCCCCATAAATCCATTTTACCTCGATTCGATTTGGGTTGACCAAGCCCTAACTTTCCCATTTCCCATATGCCTCCTTAGGCCTTCGGTAGCTGACCAGGCTTACCGGAATTCGACGATTTCCCATAAAGAATAATAATAAAATTAGCCCACCTCAAATGTTATCTCAGTATCACAAACTTATGTTAACCCCGGCATCCATAATCATCAAGAATCCGCCCTTTCATCTCCTCAAACAATCAATTCAAATGGCATCTTAAAAAAAAATATTAATATCAAAGTTTTCCCTGTCCCTTTAATTTAATTCCCAGACTCTACGACAGTGGAGTGGCATTTCCTAGCTTCTACAATTCAAATTCAATTCTGACTGCTACTGTCAGTTATAAGTGTTCTTCTTGGTCATACATTGCCATCAATTACATGGGGCTTACATCGTTTCATGTAAAATTCAAAATATTAGAAACTACTTACTGAAATAATACAAAATACAAATATAAATACATGTGCGGGTACACATACAGATATACATACAGCCAATTGCTTATGTACATTTTACCAACGATAAAGGTGTCCATAACATTTCACTACCGATGAGGAGTACTGATAAAAGTCTATATCACAGATTCCATTATTTACTATCATATTCCTTAGAATTGTGGATTGCCGCCAATTATGGAATCACAGATTATACAAATACAAAAAAAAATATGTGCCATGGTATGTGGTATGGATATGATGTGTGTTTGGTGTATCCCATGATACAGCAGAATTATCATGTATGCGGAAGTTTATCCATGATTTCAAATACAGAATGTATGCAGAATTACTCGAATATAAAATGGTATTCATTAATGTTTCACAAACAAATAAAATATAAAATGGCATACAGAGCTAATTTACTTTTTAATTTCTTATTCTAATTATTATATACAAATTAAAGAAGGTTTTCACCCAAGGGCTACTGCTAAATTTAACATAGTCATGGTTTTGGTACACATAGACCCTGCACTAAATCGAGTTTGCCAAACCCTATGCATGTCATCGATCTATGATTTACGAAACTATTTACAAGATGTGTTGTCATGTCCGGAGTGTAATTAAATGTGGCACTACAACTAAGCAAATGATTTATCATCAAAAATAAAATATCCTAAAATTACGGGCCTAACCTAATATAATATATTAAAAAATTAATTTATGTCATTGCTTCGGTGATCTGTTTAACAATATTTACAAAAATTTTATATACAACCTGGCGGTTCTTGTTAGAACCAATAGAACGTCGGCAAAGGGGGGGTATGTTCAAATTGAACCCCAGAAGGATGCCAGTTCCCTCGCCTGCCCTCCTATCTACTTGTCGCTATAAGGTTTCAGGGACGTAATATTAAATGTTCCCCTACGTACGTCGCTATTTATGTGGCCTAGCTCGAATGTCTGTGGGCCTAATTTCTCCAGTATCCTATATGGACCTTCCCAAAATGGTAACAACTTAGAAATCTCTTTCTTGTTGCTGGGAATCCGCAGTGATTGAACCAATACTAAATCATCCACTTCCAGTGTGGTTACCTTGTGCTTCTTCTCGAAATTTGCCTTCCGTCTTTCGGCCTGTCTTTCGGTATGTTTGTAAGTCTGTCGGTATAGTCCCGGCATGTCAGTTATTTCGCTATCATAATTTATATCTGTCGCTTCCGATAGGATGTCGTCTACTGTCGTTTTATGTCTCTGGCCAAAATGAACTTCTATGGGATACCCATTAATTCCTTGATGGTACGTGTGGTTCATTAGAAATTCTATTTTGTCCAGTTGCCTAGTCCAAGTCGTTTGTCTCTTGTTATACAGTAATGCCCGGAGGTATTCCCCGATATCTCGATTGCTTCGTTCTGTCCTGTTCGATTTAGAGTGACGAATGGATGCGTAGGCTGGGATTATGTTTAATGAATTTAATTTGTCTTGCCATTTTCTGGATGTAAATTGTTTACCGTGATCTGAAATAATTCTAATGGGGGTGCCAGCTATGTCGCAAAAATCTTGCACACACCTTAGTGCGTGTTCGGTGTTTGCAGTAGTTACAGGGTAGATTTTAATGAATTTAGAGAAATTGTCTATTATGACAAATATGTGCTTAAAATTTCCTGGAGCTGTCGGAAGGGGGCCTAAGTAATCTACGGATACAGTCTCCAAGGGTTTATCATTCTTCAAATGAATATATCCCGCCGTTAATGTGTAATTAGTAATTTTGCAAATTTGGCATACGTGGCAAGACTTAATAACTTTCGCGATTTCAACTTTAATATCATTTATAATGAAGCGTGAATTTAATAGATAATAGGTTTTTCCCTGGCCTATGTGTCCGTGTTCCTCATGAAAATATTTAATAATTGAAATGTCTGACTCCACGGGTACAATGATTTTAATAGGCTCTTCTACGTTAATGTGGGCCAGAATTAAATTGTTGCGTCTACAAAACTTTGGGAATTTATTGTCGGGATCAAAATTTGCCGGAAGGGCCAAATGCTCTTTATTCACATGAGGATCGCGCTCGTAATTATCGGGAAATGCCTCGAGGATTGTCAACAGTAATTGTGGTTCGTCTTTGATGAAGTTCACCTGTGGGTATTCTTTACAGATGGGGTTGCCAGTAGTCGGGTAGCGGCTTAAATGGTCTGCAACTAAATTATCTTTCCCCTTAATGTGCTCAATACTGAAATCAAATTGTTGAAGGAAGCTGGCCCATCTCTGTAGTCGTCCAGGTAAGTTCTTGCATTTATTCAAGTATATCAGGGATTTGTGGTCAGTCTGGATGGTAAAATGTCGGTCTAGTAGATACGACTGGAATTTCCTGACAGCCCATACTATGCTCAATAGCTCTTTCTCGGTGGTGGTAAACTTGAGCTCGTTTGCCTGCAACAACCTGCTTGCAAACTGGACGATCCTAACCTCGTCATCAATGATTTGAAACAATTGGGCACCAATTGAAAATACACTCGCGTCTGTCTGTAGGTGAAAAGGTCTGTTAAAGTCGGGATGTCTAAGTAACGTTGTCTCAACAAATTGTTCCTTAATGTCATTAAAAAGTTTGTCTTCAGTCGTGGTCCAGGTCCACTTGCTATTTGTCTTTAATAAATCTCTAAGTCGTCCTACTTTGTCTGAGTACTGCCTGCTAAATCGTTGGTAATAGTTAGTTAGTCCCAGGAACGATCTTAATTGTTTCCTGTTCTGTGGCGCAGGGCAGTCTCTAATAGCTTTAATTTTGTCCGTCTGGGGCCTAATGCCGTCTGAAGTTAATGTATATCCGACATAGTCAATATTTGTATATAAGAAATTTGATTTCGCGAAGTTAATCGTGATTCCATGAGCTGAAAAACGGTGAAAGACCTTATGTAAAATATCTAAGTGATGAGGAATGGAATCAATTAAAATGAGAAGATCGTCCACATAAATCATGACGTGGGGACGCAGATCTTTTAAAATTGGGAGCAATGCACGATTAAGTGCCGCGGAACTAATTTTCAAACCGAATGGAACGCGTGTGAATTGATATGTTTTCCCGTCAAACATAAAAGCGGTGAATTTACGGGACTCGGGGGTTTTAATTTACTTGATAAAAACTCTTGGTTAAATCTATGGTGGTGAAAAACCTCGTGTTATTACAATTGGCCAAAATATTGTCGATATTACTCGTGCGGTCGTGATCTGATTCTATACGCGAATTTAAGTGCCGGCCATCGGTGCACAATCTAACGGTTTGGTCTTTCTTCATAACGCATACAAGGGGTGAAATATATTGACTATATGCGGGTTCAATAATATTGTTAGTCAGTAGGTTTTGTATCTCTTGTCTTACTAAAGTCAATCGGTGGTGGGGTATCGGGTAGTTTTTGAAAAAGAACGGGGTCTCGTCTGTCACTTTTAATTTATAACTGAAATCTTTAATCAAACCCGGGATTTTACTAATGATGTCGAGGTTGTCTTTAACTAATTGTCTAAAATTTTCTGCATGTCGGTAATGTCGTTTGCCTAACAAGTCAGTTGTTTCCTGGATCTTTTTGTCTATGTCCGCTTTGTCATTGGGTGCCTCCTGTTTCATTGATATTTCTCTTAAGAGCTTTGGGCTATCAGCAACTTCACATTTATGTAGGGGAATATTAATTGTCTGTCCGTCGGTTCGTATGATAAATAAGTTATTTTGGAAATCAATGCTGGACCTTAATGAATGCAGCATGTCATTCCCTATTATTAGTTTGTGGCTAAGGTCGGGGATTACGTATAAATGTCCGTCAAAGCTATAAGTGTTGTCGATGTTTAACTTAGTCACAATCTGCTGAGTAATTCTTTTGGAACGTCTGTTAGTCGCTGTGGTGATGTACATGTTCTGAACGGGTAGTATATTAAGTTCGTCTGTCGGTATGTCATCCTTGATCTGATTATAAAATTCCTCCTGAATTCCTGTTATCTCAGAGCCAGAGTCAAGGAGTCCTAATGTCGTATGTTCTGTCGTTCCTATTGTCACTGTAATTTCGGGGCATTTTGGGGTAGGTATGTCTATCGGGAAGTCCTCGTCCAAGAGTAAGTCTGTGTATTCTTTCATGAGGGAGTATATTCTACATTCACTCTCGTCCGTATTCGTCATTCTTTCATCGGGGTCTGTCTGTTTGTCAATGGGTTCGTCTTCCTCCTTAATTGTTGATAATTCAGAATTAGCTTCAAAATAATATCTATAACCCAATCCCTCCCTTGGTAGTCTGAATTTAACTTTAATCGGCTCCAGCCGTCCCTTTCCATCTTTCCCTAAGCCGCTCCCTTCCTGGTACCCTTGCAACTTCATCATTGTCAGTCCTATGTTTGGATCCGGAGTGAGACCTCCGTTACTACGATTAAAATTTGTCCGTTGGTCAAAGTCTTTTGTCAGTCTGTCATATACGTCTTTCCCTAGCATTTTGTAAGTCCCCTCCAAACTGAAATGTCTTCCTAGTCTTATTCCCCCCTTTCGAATTTGAATTTAAATCTCCTGTCCCACTCCGTGTAATTAGTTTTTTACGAGGTAGGTCATCACTGGTTCTAGGATACGTGCCAAACGGTCTACCGGTTGCTCCGTTTTATTTAGATTGGCTATATCGCTAGTGACAGGATTTCTGTCCATACACCTTATCTCCTTCTGGTTCGTCTCTCTGCTCACTTGGTTCGTCAGGCCTATTAAGAGATTTGTTTGGGTGGGTAGTATCTCCGCGTCCCTGATAAGGTGGTGTATCACGATAGTTGGGAGGTCTATCAAACCGGTTATAATCGCGAGGGGGACCTTGGTAAGGTGGTTTACTATGCTGGTATCCAGAATACTGGGGTGGGTTCCTAGTATTCGTATAGTATTGCCCAGGTCTATTGGTAGTAACGTTACGTGGAATTGCATCCGGCCGAGTTCCTCTCCCTTCCCTTCCTAGGTCTTTCCTGCTATCGTTCCCTCTATACACTCCTAGCCGTGATTTGCAATCTTTTTTAATTATATCACTTCCAATCCTAACTATTTGTTCATGTAATTTACTAATTGATGTGATTCCCTGAATGCGAACTGAATGTTCTACGCTCTCTCCATAATGCTTACTCAAAAGTTCGCAAATGTAACTTTCCGGCATTTTATATGTACAATCATGGAGACGGGACACTAATCTAGCAAAATGATCTCCGGGAGTCATGTCAAAATGATTACTGTACTTATCATTGTCTAGTTCCCGCCTAACAATAATGTCATGTTCTCCACAGAACCTTTCCTCAAATGCTTTCACAAAATCTTGAAATGTGAGAATTCTCGGCTTCTCGATTTCGAACCATGTTAAGCTCTCCCCTCTCAAGTGTGATTGTATGAATTGTGTCAACTCTTGGTACTCTCCAATGTGATTATATGCAGTCTTAAGATTTTCTATGAAATGATTCGGTCTGTCTTGTTCGTTGTTTCTAAAGTTTACCTTGTACTCTTTGTAATTTTTTAAGTATGTCTTTTGGAAAGTGGCACTGTGCTGTGGATCTCTGGTGTACGTGTAGTTCGTTGGTCTGTCTTTGTTTTCGTCAGGGATAGTAAACGTTACTGGGTCGTATTGTCTTGGTGTTGAGACCTTTGTCTGTCCCGCTACGTGGTCGATTTTGTGTGAGATCTCTGTGAATCTCCGTTCACAATTGGAATGAAATAAATGTTGGTTTGCATTTATATCTGCAACCTCTTTGTCCAGTCTCGTAGTTTCAGCACTTAGTCTGTCAGTCGTTTCACGGTAACCAACGTCCATCATTTGTCGGACTTCCGTGACATGTTCGTCATATTTTTCCTCCAGTCTGTCTTGTCGAGTCTTAAGTTCCCCTGTCTCCAATTGTAAAGTTCCCACGTCCCGGGTAATCAGTCCTATGTTAGTCGATATCCCCGTGATTTGTTCGCCTAATTTTGTCCCCTGGTCAATGATTTTATTTTCCAATGACTGTCCCTGATTCGTAATTTGTGTCCCTTGTTCTGTGATTTTGTTTTCTAATGACTGTCCCTGGTTTGTCATTTGTTGTACTAATGTCTGTCCTTGATTCGTAATTTTATTCTCTAATGACTGTCCCTGATTCGTAATCTGTGCTTGAAGAGATAGCTTCCAAGTCGAATGTCGATTTTTCAGTAGGTGAAGGACTAGGTGTCACAACACGTCCTGCCTTCGCGGAACGCGTCTGTATGCTCTCCACCTCTACCAGTCTCTCGTCTGACTTTCCCGCCTTACTTTTGCCCTCCATGTTCTAACTATTGTAAATGAATACGTGTTTGGATATACTGTGAATGTTCCTATTGAGTGTGTGGCACATATGTCAACATAAATATAATAATAACATGTAATAAAATAAATGAAATATTAATAATTATCGATAACGTAATACTAAAATACTCAAGAAAAATCAATTATTGTTCGTCTCCCAGGATATCATGCATCCTACTCCAGTTTTGATTTTAATTACCGACGTTAATTAGCAAATATATTCTTTAACCTCCATAAGGTTTGACTCTACGTTAAATGTCATTAAATAACAAAAAAAAAAAAATTATTAAAAAAAATTAATTAATTAGGGATCAATTAATGAGATCAATTAATTAAGCCAATTAGCCTTTTTAATCGATCTATTAAGTCCTTTGATTCGGGCGCCAATTGAAACGCACCTAATCGAAAAACAAAAATAAAAAAAATTAATTAATTAGGGACCAATTAGTGGGGTCATTAATTATACTAATTAGCATAATTAATAAACAAATCAAGTCCCTGTTCGGGCGCCAATTGAAACCTACCTGCTACCGGTGAAGTGGATTATTAGTGGATTATTTAAAAAAAAATGATATATTAATTTCGAGCAAAAGCTAATAGATTAAACATTAAAAATATCGCGACTTTAAACGAAATGTTGCCTGAATAACCTCCACTTCCTCAGTATCAGAATAGCTTCAAGATAGTTGTTGGGGATCACTTATAATTAACTCTTTGTTAATTATATTTGACCACCCTGGAGTAGCATGCATATCGTCTGGGTGATTGAAACAAAAAAAATTAAAATGAACACATATTTATTATGACACAAAAATTGAACATTAAATGAATACTATGAAATAATAATGAAAAGAAATAATTAATCTAATAGTGAAGCCTGATGGGCAAAAGGTGACAATTGAAAATTTGTCTGTAGGGCATTATTAGTCCTTTATATGACTTTACTGGCAATACATGAATATTTGAAAAATAAAACCTCTTAGTTGAATTCCTCATTCCTGTCCTGCTGCGATGAAATGATGTCCTGGTGCGTCTAAAGGTGGGTGATGTTTTGAACGGAGTATCTCTTCAATGTGGAAATAAATGGCTGGCATCTCATCTCAAAATCGGAACGCAGAATAACGTGGGTTCCGTGGATTCCGACAGGGATCCATTGCTGGACTAGAGCGATGTGGAGTCCGCCCGAGATCTGTCACCAGACTGATAATAATTAAACTGTATGACTACTTTCAACTTGGAAAATTTCTATATAAATCGGCACTGAGAGCGACGTGGAGTCCACCCGGTATCAGTCGCAAGACTAGCGATGTGGACACAGCTTTTTGGTAGCTCTGATGAGATTGTGGTGGGGAGAAAACCGGTCGTGATGCCTGTTCATTGGCCCAAACTGCCTACCTACGTCATATGGGGAGGAGCCTAGAGTCTTCTTTGTTCGTACTTGCCTTTGTCCTCGATATAGTTTAAACAAGCTGCACCTGTCCAGGATGTCCTTCATTATCCGCTAAAAATTGAACTATATCTGTTTTGACCCAAGTAGAGCCTCTGGACAGTGCTACTACTGTCTCTGGTGGCAGCTTCTCGCAACCTCATTTCTTTGTTCTAAACCCGATTATGTCGCAAATAATTGGTGTAATCAGGATAATACTAAAATATATATATTTATATATTGTGACGTTTTAATGTTTGTAAGCATTATTATAAGGGTTTTCTTCATTAAGTTTTAAATACGCGGGTATTTTCTAAATCCTTGTATACTGAAAGTTTTTAAAATAAAACATAAAATAATCAGGAATGCCAGATCGTCTATCACATAGAACGATACTTTAGTTACTCATTTTACTATATTACTGGATTTCGACAAGAAAGTTTTGAAAAACCAAACATTTAAATCAATACTCGTATTGACCAGAGATGAGGATAAAAAACAAACTATGTACTAAAGTTTAAAAATTCATTGTCTACACAAATTGTGATGCCCAAAAATATGGACATACATTGTTTGAAATAAATTAGAGACAAAGGAATGAAAACCGGTGGCTTGAACAACAGGAAGTCCAAGAAGAACTACAACAATACGGAGAAACCAAGGTGGGGGACTGAGCCACCAATAGATCAGTCCCGGAGGGCGGGAAAAGTTGCTGTGAGCGGTCCCCAATATGGATCGATATTCTTCAACTGTTGCCACCTGAGAGGTAGGAACAGGCCCTACTTCGTCAGAGACCGCCGCCAAGGGAGGACCTGCCCCAACTCATCCGTTGCCTCCAGAGAGGGAGGATCACGCTATTTCATCAACTGTCCTGAGCAACCATTCAACATCAGATCAACAGAGGGAAATCCATTGGAGCTCTTCTGGACCATTAAGACAACAGCAGAGGCTGATCAGCGCAGAACTCCAGGACCCAATAGCCATCACATCCAGCATTAAATCAAGAAGGTACCGTGAATTTTAAACAATTGTAAAGACAAAGCCGGAGAGTATTTTGAGAAAATACGTTTTCATTTTTAAAGACTTGTTTGATAAGGATTCTGAGTAATTGTTTTTAAGTTTTCCATACATGTTTTTCATTAAGAATATATACAATCAAACCAGAATGGCCTAATTTTTATTTCATGTATTTTGCACCTCATGTCATTTTGATTTTTCACAACTGCTAGTCTTGGCGGACCCACGACCAAAGGAAGGTAAGAAAGAATTAGAATCATTTTCTCAAGAACATTTTATTATTTAAAAAAAACAAAGATAAGCAAGCTCATTTATAAAAATTACAAATTGGCATCCCTTGTTATGGATATTTTACGTCCTAAGTTTTTATAAGTAAATTCGCGACGACCAAGACAGCAGGAAAAATTAAGGTTTCATGAGGAACAATGCAAAATACATTCATTAATGGCATTATTTTGATATACAGTTGTTCTTGAGAACTTTTGTTTTAGTATTTAATATTTTATTTTAATACTGTGTCTATATTATATATATTTAAAAATGCCGAGATTTCCGAAAAAGACAAAGGAGATTTCAGTTCCTGTAGAGAGCGAGCAAGGGCAGGATGTAGAACCGGAAGGCGGGAGTCAGTTAACAGTAGGGGGACAGGAATTGTGGGAAATAGAAGAGAGGTCTCCTACCGTTGAGCGGACATTAGAGGGCGTAGCCCAGGGCATTCCAGTCGGTATTGACTACAGTAGAATTTTAGCGGGAAGAGCATCTCCTTTAGTTAGATCAAGGGCCGAAAGTGTTTCTGCAGGGACGAGATCACGAACCGCGAGTCTTTCCAAGACAGGGGAAATGTTGGAGACAAGTGTAGTTTTAGGAGGTGGGATAGAAAAATTATTCGAATCAATGATAGAAAAAATGACTGAAAAACTGACTGAAAAAATGACAGAACAAAATCGTGAATTGAGAACTGACTTAAAGAAAGATAACGTGAATCTGGAAAGGAGATTAGGAGAAAAAATGACTGAACAGAATCAAGAGACAAGGGAACGAATGGAGGAACAGAATGAGGAAACAAGGGAAAGTCTTAGGAAAGAGACTCAAGAGATTAGGAAAGAAATCCGCGGGATTCAAGGTGGAATGGCCGAGATGAAGGAACAAATAAATAATAATTCAGTTAGATTTAGTGAGAATATGGGGGAGGTATTAGAAAGATTAAAATCAGCCGAAGAAAAATGCGAAAAAAGGTTCCAACAATTAGAGGAAACTTCGATATTAGATCGCGAAGAGAAGAGAAAAAATGTATTAGAAATAAATAAGAAGTTAGAAAGGGTAGTGAATTTGCAAATGAAAGGTAGAAAGGAACATTTAGAAGTTATAGAAGAACGTAAAAATCGAAATTAAGAACTTAGGATAGAGATCCGAGAAAGTAAAAATAAATTAAGTTCATTAGATGTGATAATAAATAACGGTTCCGGTGAGTTGGGTGAAGGGTTCGTAAAAATAATAGACGCTGTAGACGAAATCGGCGAAAGGGAGGAAAGTAGATTCGAGAACTTAGAGTTAAGGTTGAAAGAAACCAAAATAATAGAAACGAGATTAGAAACATCGGATGTTAGTGAAATAGCCGTAGTATCTGAGGAGGAGATTAAAAACGCGGAGGAAGTTATGGACAATAGAGAATTAGTCGAAAAAATAGAAATTCCAATGGAAGTAGAAGTTAATGGCAAAGAGGAAACTGAGGTTTTGATACAGGAAATAATCGAAATCAAGGAGAAAGTTATTTGCGCGAAAATTAGGAAGAATATTATAAAATTTAAATTAGAAGATTTGCGAAGTAAAAATAAATATTTTATAAATTTGATTAAGGATACATTTTCTAGACATAGACAGACAAATCAGAACAGTAAGAAAAACAGACGAAAGAAAGTAAAAAGAATAAACGAAAACAGACAGACGGGAAAGAATTACAAGAATGTTCATAGGCGGACGGACGGAAAAAGGGAAGACCTAATTCGGCGAGGAATTCGCAAGAAAAATATATTTTATTTCAGTTTAGGCTTTGTGAAATTTCACATTGGCCACATTTTAAAGTAATGCACATTTAATCCGAACCTAATCAGGTCAAACAGACAGACAGACGGACAAATTAGAGACAATGACAATAAGACTGCGTTATATTTTTTTTTATTAGTAGTAGGTAGAAATTTATTTATGTTAATTTTAGTTCAGGTAGAACTATTTACAATAATTATTAAATAAGTTAATTAATATAGAATAACTGGAATGAATGAGAAGATTTAAGAGTAAACGATCGGAAAATAAGTTAGAGATATAAGTATATAAATAAAACAGATAATTAAGAGGTAGTTAATAGGGTATTTTATTAGGATAGGAATTTTTATATAGAACTTACAGATAGATAGGATAGATTAAGATAGAACATGCAGATAGGTAGATGAAGAGAGAGAAGATAGAACATACAGATTTAAATAGAAAGCATAAGTTGAAAAAAAAAAAAAAAATAAGTCTTGATATTAAAGAATATTAAATGCAAAGAAGGAAAGGATAATGGTGTTAAGTAACATATATAAGTAAATATCTATTAGGTCAAGGTTGTAGGAGGGGATTTCACTCAATTACATTTTAAATATATTTTTTCTACAATTTATTAGTTTGAGTATGATTTTATTAAAGAAGTACGAGTTCAATGATTTTTTTAAAGAAATAAAAGGAAGTATTAAATCGATAAGTATTATAAGTAGACGATTTTAAGGGAAGACCATTAGCGTTTCGACTTAGATGAATAGATAGGAGATGTGTAGGGACCATAAAAGACATTAGGAGTCTAGAAAGGGAAAATAGAGAGAATATAAGTTTTGAAAGAAAATCGACGTATTTGTTTAAAGGGGTTGAAGTAGATATCTCGCCAAAGAAGGGGGAATCACCAGCCGCCGTATATTGTTTTGGGTTAGCCTAGCCTTGATGAAAAGGGGGAACCTATATATATGAGAATTTTAAGAAGGAAGTTAGAGAATTAGTTTCGGGAATAAGTAGTTCTCTATTTGTTATCTCTCGTCGGAAATCGCTAAAAAAGAAACCTAAAGAATTAAGAAACAAAACATGCGTAAGATTTAGTATAAGATAATAGGAACATGGGAATCAGTTTGAGAACCCGAGGATAATTTTGGTAGAAAAAAGTTTTTGATGTTCATACAATAAGAGTTGAAGCATTGTTTTATTATATGTACTCACAAAATATAAGTTTGATTTTGTTAATTTTTTTTTGTTTTATATTATTTCATGTGAAATCCGCAACCGAAAGAAATGACCATTAAGAAAAATTGTGAAATGTTAACAATAAGACAGACGAATGTAAATATGTGAAACTAAATGAATAAAATGTAACCAATAAAGCTTGTAAAATCTGTATGGTCAAAATGTTCGAAGTTAAGTAATTTTAGTTATCGGTAATATTAAGTTGTAGTAAGTCTATTAGGTTAAGGATATAATTAAAAGTAGTTTGTATGTGAAATGGTAACTTCAAGGTATTTAAATAAATGTATAACAAAATAACTCAGAATCCAAGGTATTTAGAAAAAAAAAAAAATGTTAATGGTTTTGCATAACCATGTTAGGAGTAAATGCTAATTTTAATATGTATAATTTTTTTTGTTTTGTGGTTTTGTCGAACGAAAAGCGTGACTTCGCACGTTTTCGGTCGCAAAGAAGGAAAGGATAAATGTGATGCCGAAAAATATGGACATACATTGTTTGAAATAAATTAGAGACAAAGGAATGAAAACCGGTGGCTTGAACAACAGGAAGTCCAAGAAGAACTACAACAATACGGAGAAACCAAGGTGGGGAACTGAGCCACCAATAGGCACCCAGATCAGTACCGGAGGGTGGGAAAAGTTGCTGTGAGCGGACCCCAATATGGATCGATATTCTTCAACTGTTGCCACCTGAGAGGTAGGAACAGGCCCTACTTCGTCAGAGACCGCCGCCGAGGGAGGACCTGCCCCAACTCATCCGTTGCCTCCAGAGAGGGAGGATCACACTATTTCATCAACTGTCCTGAGCAACCATTCAGCATCAGATCAACAGAGGGAAATCCATTGGAGCTCTTCTGGACCATTAAGACAACAGCAGAGGCTGATCAGCGCAGAACTCCAGGACCCAATAGCCATCACATCCAGCATTAAATCAAGAAGGTACCGTGAATTTTAAACCATTATAAAGACAAAGCCAGAGAGTATTTAAAAAAAATACATTTTCATTTTTAAAGACTTGTTTAATAAGGATTCTGAGCAATTGTTTTTAAGTTTTCCACACATGTTTTTCATTAAGAATATATACAATCAAACCAGAATGGCCTAATTTTTATTTCATGTATTTTGCACCTCATGTCATTTTGACTTTTCACAACTGCTAGTCTTGGCGGACCCACGACCAAAGGAAGGTAAGAAAGAATTAGAATCATTTTCTCAAGAACATTTTATTAATTAACAAAAACAAAGATAAGCATTCATTATTATTAAAATTACAAAATATATTAACATAATACAAAATTATTATGCTCATGTTCGATTAGGTTCAAAAAATATATACAAGTACTTGTGTGAGATCCTATCTTGATGGCCGAAACTAAGATCTCTTTTCATCTGGATATCCTGGAATGACTTCACTGTCAGGATACAAAATTAGAACACCAACGGGTGAAGAAGTCCTGTTGAGTAAAACACTCTCACTTCGAAAGAACCATTTCACTCTCGTAGATGACCCGCAATATCATCTCAGCCTCAACAAAAAGTGAAGTTCATCCAGATCAAAAAAAAAAAAAAAAATGTTCCCATTAATTTTGACATATAACTGGAAACACCACATCGTTACATACATTCGGAGTGCATAAGAAAAACTGTCTTCACCTCACAGAAGAGCATCCTTCCTGTTTCAGCACAACCTATCCCCAAGCACCAGTTTGGATTTCGTCAGCCTACTGACGTATACTCGACCCTCCATCATTCAGTGGGTCACTGAAGCTATTATCCGAGGCTTCGAAAAGAAGGAGTATTCTGCAGCAGCATTACTTCCACTCCATCTGGGAGGGGCTACTGTTAGCACATGATGTTTATTAGAACATCTGTCATTATTATGTTAGATATATAGTGAGAGAACCAGCTGTGGGTACTTATTCAAATATTTTGGATTAGCCAAAATACTTACGGCAACTCACTATTGACTCTATTCTCAGGGATCTAATTTTTATTTAAATTGTGGGTTCTTGTAAGGAGAGGGTAAACATACTAGATACAGATCCCTTCTTACCTGTTTTCATTGGTGACACAGACATATTAAAAGATATAAAAATTTCAAAGTCGGCGATTCATAAAATAAACGTATTACAGAAATTTAACATCAATGTATTTCAATATCTTTTCATGACAATATAATAAAAAATTTTTTTTATAATCTTTTCGAAAGAAACTGAAAAATACAACAAGCCGCACATCATAAAAATTCTTAATAATGAGATAGGACACATCAATTATAAACTATTTATTTGATTTTAATGAAATTTAAAAGTTTAATCAGAAATTTGATTTTAGGAATTTTTTTAAATTAAATTATTTATCGTTGACATTTTTTTAGTGGATAAAAGGTACTACTTATCAAGTTGCTGGTTTTCCTGGTGAAATGATTCCTCCTCCAGTCAAAATCGTCCAGTTAGCCTCTCTCCACCATGTGCTTTTCCGACATCACCCGACAAGTCCTCATCCAAAGATATCAATTGAATCATACGTTTCCAGTCCGATCCTATGGTCACTAGGGATCCATAATCGGTGCTGTTCCAGGAGGAAAGTAACTTGGGTTACACTGAACTACTGCACAAAAAAAGTGGTATAAAAACTTGGAATATAGGTTTTTGATGGTTGTTTGGGTAAGGTTGTTGACCTCCAAGGAAAACTATCGTTAAAAGAAGGAGCTGATCCGGTGTATAGGAAGGCGCGGCTGTTGCCATATTCTTTGAGACCTCGGGTTGAGGCGGAACTGCAGAGTTTGGAAGGTATAGGAGTGGTAACGAAGGTGCCTCATGGTGCCTATAGTGAAGCCGAACGGGAGCATCAGAATCTGCGGGGACTACAAAGTGACTGTTAACCCCCTTTTGCAGGTTCCAGATTATCCGTTATCTGCTATTGAAGATATTTTTGCGAAGTTGGGAGATGGGCAGGTCTTTACGAAACTAGATTTAAAGGACGCCTATCTCCAGCTAGAAATGGATGCAGCCGCTAGACATGGTTTAACGATGAATACCCATAAGGGCTTATATAGGTATAATCGTTTGGCTTTTGGGATAGCAGCGGCTCCGGCACTTTGACAAAGAACGATGGACGAAATCATGACTGGTATTAAGGCGCTTTGCTATCTTGACGATATCATAATATCTGGGTGAAATAAAAGGGAACATTTACAAAATTTAAAAAAATACACAAAAGAAGGATTTGATGTTTTGGCTGCGAAGGCGATTCGCCTGGTGAAAGGTTTTTATTTAACGTCGCATCGACTGCAGGCCATTAGCGACGACTATTGCTTCTATATGTCTTCGTAGAATTTTGTGTCTTGAAGGAACTGGATGAGTCCGTTGTATTCGTCGGTGGGTGTTTGAAGTAGTTTTTTCATGTCAGTCGGTAGTTTGTATTTGTTTCTGTATTTGTGTACTGTGAGCTCTGTGTAGTCTTGGTTGCATGTCTGGTGTTCAAGTCCAAGAAGTAAGTAGGAATGTGTCAGTTTCGTATGTCCAAGTCTTAGTCTTGTGATGACTACCGTGCATCGTCTGTTCATGGTGCTTGGAGGTTTCCACGGCTTGTTTTCGTCTTTTATTTTTCGGAGTTTGTTGTCTTCCGTCTGAGTCCATTGATTGTTCCAGTGTTGTTCAATTTTTTTTTTGAAGTAGGTTGAAAGGTCTTGTGCTGTGTTACCTGTTTGTTGTGGCAGTAAGGGGGAGAGTGCAGCGTCTTTTGCTGCAATGTCTGCTTTTTCGTTCGCAGAAATGCCAACATGGGACGGGATCCAAATTAGTTTTAATTTTTTTTGTTTTTTAATTAATTTTGAATGCCATGAGTGAATTTCTTGAATGCTTTTGTCAACCGACCATAGATTTTGAATCGCCAGAATCGAGCTAAGAGAATCCGTGAAAAGTTAAGTTACTTTGAATTGTTACTAGGAGAAATAAGGGGGGTTAAAGAAAAACTGACTGAAGAAAACCGAGAGACAGAAAAAAAACTAAAAGATAACATGAGCGAAAAAATAACTGACTTAAAGAAAGATAACGTGACTCTGGAAAGAAAATTGGGGGAAAAAATGACAGACTTAAGGAAAGATAACGTGACTCTAGAAAGAAAATTGGGGGAACAGAATGAGGAAACAAGGGATGCCAATTTGTAAAGTTAATTATTATTGGTATGTAAAATAAAATTACTGAAAATAAAAGTTCTTAAAAAAATGATTCTATCTGCTTCTATATGACTCTTACCTTTCTTTGGTTGCGTGGGTCCACCAAGATTAACAGTTATGAAAAATCAAAATGACAAAGAGGTGCAAAATACATGAAAGAATAATTACGCTATTCTTATTTGATTATATTGTAATGTAAACAACCCGTTCCCATGACGACAAACGTTAAGCAACGTTATAATTTTTTTTTGAACCAATTTGAGAGAAGAAATCGAATTTACAGCCCAAAGAAGAAAATAAAGACGTACACAAGGAGTGAAAAGCAGAAAGGAACAAAATTCAGTTAAAAGAAATAAGCAAACAATGCAATAACCTACAATGGCGTAGAAAAGGATGTTTTTTTGAAACCCAAAATAGACTCAAAAAACTGAAGAACGAAGAACCAAATCTTGAGAGAAGTTAAAAAACATAGTCAAGAAGAAAAGGAGACTGTAAAAAGTGGATGGAATGAAGGAGAAACGAAAATTTTAATGAAATAAGAAAAATTTTAAAGAACTCAAAAACAGAAGAAATATGAACAGGAATCTTTTGGAATTTTGCATAAAAATTCCAACATTTATTAAGAAGAGATTGAAAAAGGAAAACATGAAGAAAAGAGCCGTTTGAAAATTTATAAAATGTGAAAATTTAACCAAGATTTCGAGTTAGCTCGGCGTGTTCAGCTTCAACAAGATATACAAAATAAGTTTATGTATTTTTTTTAAAGAAACCGGAGTCAAAATTTAAAAGTAAACTCATACAAAATTAAAAAGATAATTAAGAAGACAAAAGGAAAAGAAGAGAAGCAACAATACTTCGAAAAAAATTTTAAGTTGAAGAAATATCAAGTTCGGAAGAACAAAACACAGACGGAAAGACGATTTCAAGCTGCCTTTTGAAGGTGAATTCAGTTGTCCTCCAGTCTTTGTATAGGCCAAAACCTGTGTTCCGAGGAGTTTAGTTTTCATAGTAATAACTATTATAAAAGTTGAGAAAAGTGAGTAAAGTGCGAAATGACATTGAATAGATGCGAACTGATGGAGGACATAATGTTTTGTTAATATTTATATGTAATTAATGTTAATTTTACTTTAGATCCATGACGTCATGTGAGTACTCAATTTATATATTTTTTTATTCCAAAATGGCCGGTCAACAAACATTAAATAAATTTTTTCAATTTTGTGAATTCATAACCATGTTTTAATTTCTTTTTAATTCCCCAAATCTCTCTTAGCGAAGCCCCACGGACTAGGCCTTTGAGGTCGGTACCAATTTTTTCGGAACATAATGTTTAATAATCTTAAATTTCAGAATTAGTATATTAAATAGTATTAAATAATTATATATAACACATTGACATGGCTAATATGCACCGTACATAAAGCCAAACAAAAAAAAAAAAAAAAAAAAAAAAAAGAATTAGTATATCGGGAGATATATTTTTTTTTTTTTATTGGTACTATTAACGTAAATTGCAAGTTTTGTAGGGTTATTTATGACATATGTTTTTTTTAGTTTGTTATTAAGAGCTTCACTCAACCATTTGATAGATTATTTTATATTTTTTTGAAAATTTTAGAGTCCATTGAAATCCAAATTTTTTATTATTCAAATTTATTTTTATAAGGTTCATTTAACCAATTACCTTTCAATGTATATATATATATATATATATATATATTCATGAAAAACATTCTCAACAACTTAATAATTATCCCTCAGAATCCTTCAAAGATATCCAAATACATATACTCTCAAACTCTATCTGTATAATTGTTTATTGTATCACGGTACCTTCTTGTCTTTGTTCGATGCTGGTTGCGATTGCTGTTGGGTTCTGGAGTCCTGCAATGATCAATCTCTGCTGTCTGTCTCTAAAGTTGAAGTGAGCTCCAACAGATCTTCCTCTTTGGTCCTGTGGCTGAGTTCTGGATCTGGAATGTTGGCTGGAAGCAAGAGCTGAAAGGGACTTCTCTCCTCTGGAACAGTTGACGAAGTGGGTCCTACCTCTCCGAAAGTATCTGACGAAGTGGGCTGATCCTCCCTCTCTGGAGGCAACAGACGAGTGGGCTGAGCTAGGTGTGGCTCGCTCGCATCCATGTTCCCGCCCCCGGGACTCTTTTGGGTGCCTATTGGTTGTTCAATCCCCCACCCTTGTATTCTCCTTACGGTTGGGGTCTTCCAAAGACTTCCGGTGGACTTCCTGCCCTCCAATTCAACTATTTTCACTTCACTGATCATAATTATTTTAAAACAATTAATATACCTAATTTTGGGGATTACAATATGTATATATATATATTATTAACCCTTCCCCCCTTATCAGAGTGCATATTATTTAATTAGTAAAAAAAATCAAAGTCGAAAAAGAAATTAACATGGAAAAACTTTCTAAATCGCGACTTTAACAAGAAATGCCTTGGATAGCACTACTCACGGAAAGAAAGATCAACAAGTTCCTAAAATTTGTTAGCATCAGTAATCAATAATAATTGATTACCGTTGCCAACCTGAAGAAAAATGGGTAAAAGCCAATGGAATGAACTAAGCTTAAACGTTACACATATTTATTTTAATAAATGACATATTATAAGAAGAAATAAGAAATATTACATGACATGGCATAGATTTATTTCAATAGATGACATATAATATAAAATGGGCATATGTCTGAAGGACTGAATTGATTTTGGAAGCATTTTGTTTTATAACTGTTACTACGGGGTACCTCGATAAGATATTCCTGGGCGAAGAAATGCGATCATCTGCTTCGAGCACCACAGCGATCATCCAGTCACATATTCAAGATGTCATTGCAGTTATGTCTGGCTTGGAGGCCAACTTAGAAGTTACATTTTGATGTCATTGTAGTTATGTCTGGCTTGGTGGCCAACTTAGAAGTTACATTTTATATACACTGTTACATTTTATATACACCGAACACTGTGAGACATGATAGGGTTCACGTATTAAACAAAACTCAAACTTTGGGCTAAACGTTAAGAACACATTTGACAGCTCTGGAGGAGAAGAGAAGAAAAGCAAAGCCTCTGCGCTGGGTGAAGGGAGAACGTGGAACGAACTAGGCTGGGTGAAGGGAGAACATAGAATGAACAGATCTGGGCTGGCTGAAGGGAGAACGTCGAATGAAACAGCCTTGGGCTGGGTGAAGAGAGAACATCGAAAGAACAGCTCTGGGCTGGCTGAAGGGAGAACATCGAAAGAACAGCTCTGGGCTGGCTGAAGGGAGAACATCGAAAGAACAGCTCTGGGCTGGCTGAAGGGAGAACATGGAATGAACTTAGCTGGGAGTTTCTGTGTGGGGCTCTGGTGGTGGGGTGGAATCTGACATCTCATTGGCTGTTCGTTCCCGCCCAATTTACTTCCAGCCAATGACCGATTTCTTGGGGTGACATCATTCGACCTTGAAGGATCGTTTCCCGCTAAAATATCCCGCTCAATTTTCGCGCCACAACCAGGCCGGACGATTCTCATTATGTTTCCTCTCTATTGTCCATTATCTTTGACTCTTGTTTCGCTCCTAGCGGCTACGATTCACTCGCGGACATCGCTAGTTCTGAGCATTAATCTCCTTAATAAATTTCCCTCCATATCAGCTCCAAGTGGCCTCGATTCGCTCGTAGTGTCATTGGTTCTTGCTGTATTTGAATAATAATATTTGTCCAAATGGGTAGACATGCTACAATATATATATTGTAGCATGTCTATCTATATAGAATGTATATCACCATAATATATTTGCAATTTCGTACGTATAAAACCTACATTTTCATTTTTAGAGGACATGTGCTGCAATATTCTTGAATAATTGTATTCTTATTTAATTTTTAATTTTCGGTGCCCTCTTCCTTTCAAACAAAAAAAAAAAATTAAAGATTTTACAAGGATAATATGTGTGCAATATGTATTTCATATTTTTCTTTTCATTTTTCAGGAATACATAACATGCCTATTCACTCACAATGGTTGTGTACGTATAAACCTACATTTTTCATTCTTAGAGACCCATAAGTAGAATGCTCGTGGCTTTACCAGTAGATCATGGCCTAAAGGAGTCCTAAGTTCGAGATGGGACTTCTTCGATACTTCATACTTGGACATAAATGCAACAGGTTAACAGGTGAACAGTCTCGATGACATAACTGCAGTCAGGGCCGAGCAATCATTGTGAATAATGTTGGGCAAGGTTTGTTGCCCTTTAACCTTTTTTGAGGTTATCTCCAAGATCGACTTATGATGTTCGTCGCCCTTTCACACCCCAAACATAATTTAAGCCCTGTTCCCATTTCCAGAAAGGGATGTGTTTACTATATGTTCTTCTTCGATACTTCATACTTGAACATAAATGCAAGTCACAGTACCAAATATTGTAACCCCAAACATAATTTCTGCCATGTTCCCATTTCCAGAAAGGATGTGTTTACTATACATTCTTCTAAGAATGGTTGTTGTTTGTTCCTTCCAGAACCTCTCCAACTATTTCCTTTTTCCAATGCAGTCCTGTCCCGGCACCTGTCCTAATCACATCTTTCTGTACTTAAAACATATCTATTTATGTATAAAAATTAAGTTAATTAATCACTTAGTTGATTTATTCGCCTGTTCCTACGTCCCCAACGCCGTGCCTCAATGTTAGCCATGTTTGAAGACCTCAAGTAAGACACTTTGATCGGGCATTGAAGAAGAACGGTGTAATCAGTTAGAGAGAGCGGAAACTTGAATTAATATAATTATTTCGAGCTTGGGACGTATATATGCCGATTATTAACTGACTGAATTTTTTTTTAGATGCCTCTTAAAAAGTTTGATTGGACACTGTATAAGCGAATTACAACTATCGCTTCTGATGCCATGGTTGATAGGACGCCTGTGACGGAAGTACTGAAAACTTGTATGGATGGTACGAATTTGAAATAAATAATCAATCTCATAGCATAAGAGATAAAATTCATTTATCCGTATCTAGAATTGGATTAGCACAGCTCACAGCATTGCTCTGCACATGGCTGATCAGTGTCGAACTACAAATACTGGCTGTGGTGCCCAGTGTTCCTAAGTACATAGTAGCTGGGGTGTCTGTCCAGCGACGCTAAGCACTTCCTAGCTGGGGCGTCCACTGTTGCTCAGAAAATACTAACTGTGGTCACCAGCGTTGCTAAACACTTACAAAATTGTTTATCCGACGTTGCAACGCATGGACTAGCTGTGGTGCCTAGCGTTCCTCGTTCCGTACTTGCAGAGGCGTCCACCGTTGCACTGCAAATATTAGCTGGGATGTAACATCCTAGCCATTTTCCGGGATTTTAAGGCATATGCCTCATTTTCATGTGAACATTTTAATTTATGCCAATAGGGAATAGGGATGGGTATGTGACAGCCAGTTTCAAATACAACTACAAAACCTTTTTTTAAACGTGTTCGCAGAAATTGTGACGACCCCTAAATCATAAAACCAATGAAACCCTTTCATGTACCTGTTACACTTCATTCCTTTTTTTTTTTGTCTTAAGCTGTTCGCAGTACGGAAATCAGGACGGTCTATATGTGCCTCATGTCGTTTGAGTTCCGGTCCAGTATAATGAAATATTCCGAAGTAAGTTATTTTTATCATTACAAGTAGGTTTATAATTAAGTTGGGATCCTACACGGGGCCAGGGGGACCGGGGAAGGGCGAAGCACAGGACCCAGGGCAACCAACGAACAGACAGGCCAGGCCAGGGGACAAACAGCAGCAACGGCGGGCCACTCTCTCTAGTATATGTAAGCACATAGCTTAATCGTGAAGATAGCGGGGCTTGAAGATGAGGGTGTGCATGTGAGGAAAGCCGTCTACACCCTCCAAGTCCGGGACTGTTCCAGTCCAGAGGCCCCGGGGAAGCTACCCCAGGCCCCCCGATTAGAGATTGCAATGCTGGATCCAGCAATCCAGCTAAATCCAACACATTTTTGGGCTTGCTGGATCCAGCATCTGGCGCTTGATTCAGCGTTGCGGATCCGCAATCACGTAAAAACAAGTAACTAACTTTTTTTCCTCGCGAAAACGCCTCAAAACTTTATGTTGCCGCTTTGTTGCGCGTTGGTGAAAGGAGGAAGACTATTGCCATGTTTGCAGCAACTCTGCTTTGCTCATGGTATCCAGTTGGCCGTAGTAGACGTCTTGTACAAAAATAAACCACAAACGGTGGTTGAACACATTGAGACAGACGAAAGTGAGGATGACGAATATTATGACGAAGACTCTGATATCAATGAGGGCGCGTACAAGTCATATTTGAACCACAACCACTGGCAGAGGTGGTACCGCGTTATAGCACAATATTAAAAAAAGTGCGGAAAGTGGTTAAATGTTTAGGGAATCACCTACCAAAGACGACATGTATCTACAAAAATATGTGATAGAAGAGAAAGGAAAGGAATGGAAATTGTTGACTGCCGCACTAGGTGGAACACTTTGTTGAGCATGCTAGAACGCTTTTATAGTTTGAAAGTTTGCATCAACAAAGCTTTAATCGACATTGGGTCAGACTCAGATACTCAATTCTTAGCTGACGAGTGGGCTCTAATCAATGAGTTGATCACCAGTCTTCAGCCGTTCAAACTGGCCGTAGAAGCTCTATGCAGACGAGATTCCAGTTTAATAACCGCGGACACAACTTTAAAGTTTGTCTTAGATAAACTTAACAGCCAAGATACAATTTTGAGTGCTGAGTTTTCCCAGTCACTACGCCAGAGAATTGGAGAACGGCGTCATCCTGAGGTCACGGGGATGTTAGTATCAAGTATATATTTTTCTAGCTGGTCCATAAATAAATTCGCTAGTAGAGGGGATAAGCAAGAACCCATTGCTAATCCGTATTTTTGTTCATAAATTTGATCATTAAAAGTAGCGGATTTATTTATGGACCAGCTAGAAAAATATATTCTTGATAAAACTCCAAGTAAAATTAAATATTATTTTGGTATCATTTCGTCGATGACATATGCATACTGTTTAACGGCTCAAATCGGCAAATAAAACAGCTATTTAATTTCGTAAACAGTTTACATGAAAAAATAAAATTTACTATAAAAATGGAAGGGAATACCTTAAACTTTTTAGACCTAAATTTAAAAGTAATAAACAATAAACTAGAATACAACATTTACAGAAAAGCAACAACCACCGACTCCATCATACACAATACATCAAACGCTCCCACAACACACCAACATGCAGCATTCTATTCACTACTTCACAGAGCCTACACAATACCATTAAACGAAGACAACAGAAACACAGAGTTAGGCATCATTAATAATATAGCAAAAGAAAACGGATACAATAGCCACATTATTGATAAGATAAGACGTAAAGTCATAAACAGAATACATTCAAAAGACATTTCAAAATTAGACACAACAAATAATACAGGGACTAAAAAATGGGTGAGATTACCGTATTTTGGAAAAATTTCAGAACAGATAGGAAATATACTTAAAAAAGAGGACTTTTGGGTAGGTTTCAGAACTAATAATACTATATACAAACATCTCAAGAACACTAAGGACAAAATAAAAACAGAAGAAAAAAGCGGGGTTTACCAACTAAATTGTAGTTCTTGTCATTTTGTTTATATAGGTCAAACCGGGAGACAATTTAAAAATAGGGTAAAAGAACACATATCAGAAATAGGGCTAAACACCGACGCATCATATAACTCAGTAAAATCAACATTCGCACAACACATCAACGAAAACAAACACCATTTCGACATAAATACAACCATACAATACCTACATTTTTGTGACAAAGGTACATTACTCAACTTACTGGAACAACTAGAAATAAACAGAGCGCTAAAAAAAGGAAATTGTATTAACGATCAGACCAATCTCAAATACTCACCCCTTTTATCGCCAATAATATAATCCTCCAGTCTCTGTGTATACGTACTTACTCTCTCAAAAAACTGTATATTTTATTTTATAAAACTTTTTATTTTATTTTTATTCATATATTAACAATTGTTATCTTCAATTCACTTCATATATGCATTTAATGAACACATACTATTTCAAATTTTTTATTTTTAAGATCCCAATTTGGGACGGAATGTCATTTTTTATGTTTTTACATATTTCAAATATTAACTGTACAGAAAGGATAGAAAAACCCCGTAGGGGCTGAAAAAGGATACCTACCTACCGCTTGGATTGTAAACTACCTAGTTGAACTTCAATTTAGTATTTGTTAAGTCGTGGCTGAAGATGGTAGCAATACCGAAAGTACTCCCATATTATATATTATTTGTGAAATAGACAATACTTTTTAAAAAACATACGTTTTATTTATTTTTATCAAATGTTTCACAATATCTCTGCAAAAATGTTAAATATCATTGTTACCTTATTGATTGGCTTCATTCTTTAAGAGACAAGTCAAGTCTTAAATTATATTTAGGGTACTCACAATCTTTCAAGTAGCATGCTACTCCAGTAACAGGTAACTCAAGTAGCTTGTTTGATTATGAGCCATCCAACTTTTGTACGATCGTAAGTTGCTAAATGACATGCAGCACTTCCTGGCCGAGAAAGAGTTAAACATTTTAACCTTATTTTTATAAGGTTAAAATTTTATAACTAACTTATTTATTTCATTTATAACTAACCTCAAATTTCTCCTTGCATACTAAAATTATGTTAAGAAACAGAACGGTATTCTCCTTCGTCCATCTTTTGTTGGTACACTTTTCTCTCTTTCTTTTTTCTATTTCGAAAAATTTATATTTTTATAAAACTTAAATTAAAAGAAAACGTAAATAAATGAAAACTACGCAAACAAGTCAGAAACAGAAAAGCAAACAAAAACAAAAGTTAAGGTTAGGACTTTAGGAGGGAAATGATAACGATAAAATAAATTAAATCCAAGGAGATCGAAATATTACTCTATCCCACTTTTAACTTCCATGGAAATGACAGATAGAACAAAATGGCTGCTATTTAGCAAGGGTACATCAGTAACACGCTCAGTAGCACACATCTAGGTCTGCTAAAGCGAGTGTCGAACTCGACTTGTTTTCAATTGAAATCAGTAATATGCTACTGGTAGAAACTCGACCAGTAGCACATGTAGCACGCAGTAACATGCTACTTGAAAGATTGTGAGTACCCCTATTATTAGTTTTACTTCTAAAGTAATTAGAGTTAACTAAAGATTTTACAAGCGGGTTACGCAATTTTATTTTGAAAATTAGTGAGACTGAGAAACTGAGACTATAGTAAAATAGGTAAATGAATAGCTATTTCAGATATCTAGCATGTCAATTTATGTGATTTATGGTTGTATTCTGATAATTAATAATAAATATAATACTCGTAACTATTACTTACTATTAGAGTACTTATCTAACACCAAAAATTAGTTATAACTAAAAACGAATATGTGATATAAATGTAAGTAGTTAGTTATTAAAGTTTCCAGAGTTAAAAAAAAAAATGGTTTAATTTTTTTGAAAAATCGATTAATGCTGGATTTGCTTTTTGATCCAGCATAAATCCTAAAGCTGGATTGAAAATGTCGCTGGATTGCAATCCCTACCCCCGATCCAGCCAGCCGCGCACGCCGGCCACCCGAGGGCAGGACCACCCCCGGGCCCCCACATGGGCAAGGCCACTGTTCAGACCCTACTCAACTGACAGAGCGACCTAAAATAGGCAAATGATCATAGACAGAAGAGTTCAAATTCTTTGGCATAGCCCGATGGGATCCCATCCCAGGTGGAAATTTCCAGGTTTCGCCGATCATTATAAATGGCCCAAGCTTGGGCCAATACTGGCAATCAAAGGTCGCCATCCAGTGTAGGCCCGATATTGGTTAATTTTGTCGACTGATGAAATGCCGATGTTTATTCAAAAATGGAAAACAACATAAACGGCTCGACTCTGGCCCAATACTGGCCATCGACGGTCGTTTATTTTTACTACCCATTACTGGTATTTTTTTATAACAGCACTAAAAAGCCGATTGTCGCTAAAAATGAAATAAACACATTAACATATTAATAACAATAAATAATTTAGTACTAAATATAGCATCATGAAAATCGCATTTACTTTATATTTTTGAATCATACAATACAAATGTATACATTCACTTATAAGTGAATTGTTTAATGCAACAGTATGATCAATGTGTGCAACAATGTGTAATTGATCTCGTGATACTCCATACTGTTTTCCAGAAATGAGAATTTCAGAGTCAGTTGTATCAACATGGAGAGAAGAATCCAAATTCTAATCATTCATATCAAGTATCTATCTTAGACAACTTAATGATGATTTACGTTGATAGATTGGTTTAACAAGAGTAATGATATTCTTAAATAATAATGTAGAAAAGTAAAATAAAAGTACGTTTTTCAATTAAAAATGTTGTTTTTTATTGGTAATTGATGGAATCACGGGTATTTACAATAATTATAATTATTGCATTGGCCGACTATATTAGTTAATCCAGTATGAAAAAGAATTATTCTGATAAGTCTAATGTAAGTTTTTTTATCAATACAAGTAGGTTTATAATTAAGTTGGCCCTTGCTTAAAATTAACACATTCTCTAATCCCTCCCAACCAAAGAGGCTCCACTCAGGTTCATAGCTAGCCATCCCGCCATCAAGTCTCCTAGCGTAGTAGCCAGTAGTCTAGCCAATAAGTAGTGAACATTTTAAAATAGGAAGTAAACAATGTTTGGAGATCCCAATACTGGTAAATCCTTCTGTTACATGCATACAAAAAAAAACACTATATTGAAGAAGGGGTTATGTTGGAGTTCATTTGGAATGCCCCATATTTCAAACGTTTTATAACATTCAGGTGCAGCTAGACATATCACGGACATACAGACAGAAGATTATCGAGAAATGTCTACCTCCCGCATCACGAAGTCCATCTCCGGCAGGTAATGTGTATGCTATTATATTAAAGTAGATTCATACAAGACTGGTCTAGGATCGGTCTGCAGCTAGACTAGACCGTCTATATTCACACATTATAGAATGGACTGGGACCAGACTAGACTGTCAACAGACATTCTCTTCTGTCTATCCACTCCCTCAGGTTATCGCTCAGTGTATAACAGTCCCTCGACATCCTTCATAGACCCAGGGGCTTATCTTCGATGGAGAGGTGGGCGTCCTCTAGGGCTTCCCTCGGCTCGGATATATATTGTATATATAATCCACGAATGCTATACTAACACGGTAAGGGCCATGAGCTGGCCGTCTCAGAGCGGTGACGTCACTGGTGCTCACCGGCCACCTCAAACCTCACCAGTCCTCACTCAAATAACCCAACGCGTACTCATTCATATCCCGGTTTGCTATAATTCCCCAGAGAAATAGGTTGAAAGGTTTATCAGTTGATTGACTTATCATTTATTTAATTCTACGAATTTGTACAATGTTATTTATAATAGGTGTTATAAATCATGCAACAGTCGAAGACAAAATAACAAACTGTCTTTCTTCATAATCGCGTTCGGCGTTCTTTTCAGCAATCATTCTATTTACAAATAACAAGAATTATCAATATCTACCCCAATCACCATATTCTTATATTGTTATTTACAATGTTATGTATTTTGCATATAAAAGATACATTATTTAGTATATACTCGTACATTTAGCAGATGCATTTTTAATAAAGAACAATTTTTTTCATTTTCTTAGAATATTTTCTAGTAATACTTGTTAGTAGGGGGGGAAAGGCGGTTCTGGCACAGGAGCAAGTGGGCAAGATGGCGGCCAGCAGCCAGTTCTCACAACATTAGATGGCCTTGGTTACATAATTATGTCGAAAACAGCTGCCACCCGTGGTCAGTTATGTAATAGCCTCCTATTGTAAGAAGTATGTCCAGTACTGTACAGCCTCGGTCATATAAGAAGAGGTATGTCGAAAGAGCCTCACGACACATCCTGAGTTGAACACACACTGGCTATGTACTTCCCCAATAAGCACGCTCTCCCATCTAATAGGAGGCATGTTGAAATGGGGCAAGAAGAGGTATGTCATAATTTCCGCTCTCCCTCTAAACCTTACTTTAATTTTTTATCCCACCCGTCGCCTATGTCCCTAATTTTTTTTTAAATTAGTCCACTAGCGCTCCCAAGCATCTAGAAATGCAATTAATATTTATATTAAGTAGCTAGGGTCGACTTCTTAACAAAAAAAAATAACTTGACCTTCCCGGGTACGGGGATAGAACGCGTCTTCTTTGCCTTGAGAGGCTGACTTGCTAACCACACGACCATTGCGACATGGTTGGTCTGAAAGGTTTATTATTGAATGAAATTAAGTTGCCTTTCTTTCTTAATTGACTTTTTTTGTTAATAATAAATAAATAAAAAAATGAATTTAAAATAAATTAAGTTAAGTTATAATTACTAAAAAAAAAAAGTAGTTATCATTGAAAATTGAATTAAAAATACTAAATCAACTGGTTGAGTGAAGCTCTTAATGAAAAAATATGTTATAAATAACTCTGTAATGTATCTACGTTACTAGTACCAAAAGAAATCAAATTGTCTTCCGATGTTAATTCTGAAAATTAAAATATTAATGATTATGTCCCGAAATTTGGTACTTATCACAAAGGCGCTGTCCGCAAGGTCCATAAGTTTCGAGAATTGAGATTTGCTTTTAAAGAGATAATGAGGGAATGGGAACAAAAAATTAAAACAGGTTAATAAATTTTACCAGTTTAATAGAAAAAATTCTTAATGGCCATTTTGGAACAAATATATACAAAAAAAATCCTACCTTTGTGACGTCACACATGAAACTTTTATAAGCTTATTAATTTTACATAAATGGTACAAAAATTGAGTGCGACTCATTTCCACCTCCTCGAATCCTTCCCCTAGTCATTTCACATAAGAATCTCACTGTTTACTCACTTTTACTTCACAAAATTAACACAGGTCCATCACAGGTTTTAACTTGTTGAAGGGCGACCATTGACTGACAATCACCTCCAAAGACCACTGGGAACTCTCAATTCGGGTGTCTTTTGTCTTCCTGCAATTATTTTTCTTCACAAATATTAAAATTTTTCGACGTTTTCTTTCTTCTCTTCCTTTTCTTCTTTCTTCTTAATTATTCTTTTAATTTTGTTTAATGTTGCTTTTTAATTTTGACTTATATTTTTCCTGAATTTTGCTTTTATACTTGAAGATATACACTTTTGGATCCATCGGTACTGAACGGGTAGGCTTAGATTGATCTGTGTTCTATGATTCGATGCTTTTTGGAACAGGCTTCTTTTCAAAATTTTCAATTGGCTTTATTATTTGATGTGGGTAGTTTTTCTTTTATTTTCTTTCTTCAATCTCCTTTTAATAATTGATTGTTTCTTTCTAAAAATTTTTAAAACATCCTACCGGCCAGTTTTTCTGTTATTGATTTTTTCTTCTTCTCCTTATTCACACTTATTTCTTTTCGTTTCTTCTTCATTGCTTCTCCTTTTAACAGTTTTATTTAATTCCTTGGTGTCTAATTGAGCTTCTCTATAAATGTGGTTTTCATTTGAATCCTATTTGTTCCGTTATAAATGTTTAAAATTCCTTCTGATAACACTTAAGGTTATGCCTGAAGCTACATTTCCTTCCTTTTATTGTTTTATTTTCTAAATGTTGTTTTTATCCTTTTGATTTACTATTTTCCCTTTCTTGGTTTTTAAGTTTCTTTCTTCTTTTAATAGTTTTCTTCTTTTAAATTTGGTTCATCAAAATTAATAACGTTGCTTAGACATTCGTTGTCATAGCAACTTTTGTTTACATTACAGGTCAAAGCAGTGATGATCTAGTTATATACACATACGGCCGTATATTATCAAATTGGTATCACCATGGTTCAGCGGTTTCTATCCTTGTTCACTAGAGCACATTTCCGAACGCTCCTCACCCCAAAATGTTTTTAAAGTCATCCTTAAAGAGCGCTCATTCTTCCTTACCTCAAACACAAAATTAATACTACTTAAAAAGATTAATAAATAATAATATGATTAAATAGTAATAAGTAATATTATTTATAATATTAGGAAAAATTGAATAGCATTAGATCACAATAATGATTTAAATTGTATTCTGGTTAGACTATGATATTTTTGGCTCGTCTACAATAATTAGCAAGAGAGGTCCAACATTTTCTATTCAAGGTAAAATAAACTAAAGTCGAATGGGACGCGACGATCCGATGTCAGGTACTCGTTAAAGACCCCCTTGATGAATAACAATTTAGGGTAGGCAAAATTTAGGATAGTAGAGCCGGGCTCATGTCCACCAGAGTGACGAAAGAGCGCTCTGGTAGTAGGCGATGTATAAATTAATAAGTGTAATCTTCATGTGATTTTGAAGTTGTGCCAATACATTCACTTAAACAGCAGTTTTAAAGTTTTTGTGTTTGCCCCACCCCTAATCCCCCTCTTCCCCTTAGTCCATTTGCCTGAAAATTAATAGGTGTCGCTCTTATGGAGTTCTGGATATATGTGTACAATTTCGTGTCGATAAATTCATTCTATCGGGAGTTATCGTATTCAAAAGCATACACACAAACACACAGAAAGACTTTTTATTTTTTTTTCATTTTTGGAATCTCATCATGTGCTTTGAACTTTGTGCTGAAACCGGTACACTTTATCAGTGGAGTTAGACAATATAAAAGTTTCATAATATAATATGTGTAATTCATATGTTCTGTTAAATATGAATATGTCTCCAAATCTATGATATATTCATAAATATATTATTTATATGATTATTTTTTTGGGGAATATTTACGATGGTCGCATAATTGTAGAGGGAAGGGTTTACAGAAAAACATTAACAATAACTGCCGTCATAATGAATTTGTCGTCACAGAATTTGATATCTAAATTCAAAACTTCGGCAGAATCGGCAGAAAGGAAGATGGCTCGAAAAAAATTAGTAAGAAAGTTGAGAAATCCATAAAGGTCAATTGGTTTTTATGGGAGAGCGAAAAGTAACATCTTTCTATGATTTAATTACCTACCATTTAACTGAGTTACGGACCCAATATTAACTGCCTCAAGTTGTCTTCTTTTGCAGTCATGGCGCTGCATACACATTTCCTACATTCATTTTCTTGTCTATTTAAAGAAAAAATAACTTTAGAGTTACATGAAACATTTTTTACTTTCTCAGCAATACGAAGTTCTGTAATCGGTCAAAAATTCGATGCGGAGGATTTCAAATCAGCTCCAAGTAGCCTCGATTCGCTCGTAGTGTCATTGGTGCTTGCTGTATAATAATGACAATAGTTGTCTGTAGGGTAGACATGCTACAATATATATATATTGCGTTAGATGATACGCACCTTGATTGTGTAGATAACGGAATGCTAATTTCAAATCAGCTCCAAGTAGCCTCAATTCGCTCGTAGTGTCATTGGTGCTTGCTGTATAATAATGACAATAGTTGTCTGTAGGGTAGACATGCTACAATATATATATTGCGTTAGATGATACGCACCTTGATTGTGTAGATAACGGAATGCTAATTTCAAATCAGCTCCAAGTAGCCTCGATTCGCTCGTAGTGTCATTGATGCTTGCTGTATAATAATGACAATAGTTGTCTGTAGGGTAGACATGCTACAATATATATATTGCGTTAGATGATACGCCCCTTGATTGTGTAGATAACGGAATGCTAATTTCAAATCAGCTCCAAGTAGCCTCGATTCGCTCGTAGTGTCATTGGTGCTTGCTGTATAATAATGACAATAGTTGTCTGTAGGGTAGACATGCTACAAAATATATATATATTGCGTTAGATGATACGCACCTTGATTGTGTAGATAACGGAATGCTAATTTCAAATCAGCTCCAAGTAGCCTCAATTCGCTCGTAGTGTCATTGGTGCTTGCTGTATAATAATGACAATAGTTGTCTGTAGGGTAGACATGCTACAATATATATATTGCGTTAGATGATACGCACCTTGATTGTGTAGATAACGGAATGCTAATTTCAAATCAGCTCCAAGTAGCCTCGATTCGCTCGTAGTGTCATTGGTGCTTGCTGTATAATAATGACAATAGTTGTCTGTAGGGTAGACATGCTACAATATATATATTGCGTTAGATGATACGCACCTTGATTGTGTAGATAACAGAATGCTAATTTCAAATCAGCTCCAAGTAGCCTCGATTCGCTCGTAGTGTCATTGGTGCTTGCTGTATAATAATGACAATAGTTGTCTGTAGGGTAGACATGCTACAATATATATATTGCGTTAGATGATACGCACCTTGATTGTGTAGACAACGGAATGCTAATTTCAAATCAGCTCCAAGTAGCCTCGATTCGCTCGTAGTGTCATTGGTGCTTGCTGTATAATAATGACAATAGTTGTCTGTAGGGTAGACATGCTACAATATATATATTGCGTTAGATGATACGCACCTTGATTGTGTAGATAACGGAATGCTAATTTCAAATCAGCTCCAAGTAGCCTCGATTCGCTCGTAGTGTCATTGGTGCTTGCTGTATAATAATGACAATAGTTGTCTGTAGGGTAGACATGCTACAATATATATATTGCGTTAGATGATACGCACCTTGATTGTGTAGATGACGGAATGCTAATTTCAAATCAGCTCCAAGTAGCTTCGATTCGCTCGTAGTGTCATTGGTGCTTGCTGTATAATAATGACAATAGTTGTCTGTAGGGTAGACATGCTACAATATATATATTGCGTTAGATGATACGCACCTTGATTGTGTAGATAACGGAATGCTAATTTCAAATCAGCTCCAAGTAGCCTCGATTCGCTCGTAGTGTCATTGGTGCTTGCTGTATAATAATGACAATAGTTGTCTGTAGGGTAGACATGCTACAATATATATATATTGCGTTAGATGATACGCACCTTGATTGTGTAGATAACGGAATGCTAATTTCAAATCAGCTCCAAGTAGCCTCGATTCGCTCGTAGTGTCATTGGTGCTTGCTGTATAATAATGACAATAGTTGTCTGTAGGGTAGACATGCTACAATATATATATTGCGTTAGATGATACGCACCTTGATTGTGTAGACAACGGAATGCTAATTTCAAATCAGCTCCAAGTAGCCTCGATTCGCTCGTAGTGTCATTGGTGCTTGCTGTATAATAATGACAATAGTTGTCTGTAGGGTAGACATGCTACAATATATATATTGCGTTAGATGATACGCACCTTGATTGTGTAGATAACGGAATGCTAATTTCAAATCAGCTCCAAGTAGCCTCGATTCGCTCGTAGTTTCATTGGTGCTTGCTGTATAATAATGACAATAGTTGTCTGTAGGGTAGACATGCTACAATATATATATTGCGTTAGATCATACGCACCTTGATTGTGTAGATAACGGAATGCTAATTTCAAATCAGCTCCAAGTAGCCTCGATTCGCTCGTAGTGTCATTGGTGCTTGCTGTATAATAATGACAATAGTTGTCTGTAGGGTAGACATGCTACAATATATATATATTGCGTTAGATGATACGCACCTTGATTGTGTAGATAACGGAATGCTAATTTCAAATCAGCTCCAAGTAGCCTCGATTCGCTCGTAGTTTCATTGGTGCTTACTGTATAATAATGACAATAGTTGTCTGTAGGGTAGACATGCTACAATATATATATTGCGTTAGATGATACGCACCTTGATTGTGTAGACAACGGAATGCTAATTTCAAATCAGCTCCAAGTAGCCTCGATTCGCTCGTAGTGTCATTGGTGCTTGCTGTATAATAATGACAATAGTTGTCTGTAGGGTAGACATGCTACAATATATATATTGCGTTAGATGATACGCACCAAGATTGTGTAGACAACGGAATGCTAATTTCAAATCAGCTCCAAGTAGCCTCGATTCGCTCGTAGTGTCATTGGTGCTTGCTGTATAATAATGACAATAGTTGTCTGTAGGGTAGACATGCTACAATATATATATTGCGTTAGATGATACGCACCTTGATTGTGTAGATAACGGAATGCTAATTTCAAATCAGCTCCAAGTAGCCTCGATTCGCTCGTAGTGTCATTGGTGCTTGCTGTATAATTATGACAATAGTTGTCTGTAGGCTAGACATGCTACAATATATATATTGCGTCAGATGATACGCACCTTGATTGTGTAGATAACGGAATGCTAATTTCAAATCAGCTCCAAGTAGCCTCGATTCGCTCGTAGTGTCATTGGTGCTTGCTGTATAATAATGACAATAGTTGTCTGTAGGGTAGACATGCTACAATATATATATTGCGTTAGATGATACGCACCTTGATTGTGTAGATAACGGAATGCTAATTTCAAATCAGCTCCAAGTAGCCTCGATTCGCTCGTAGTGTCATTGGTGCTTGCTGTATAATAATGACAATAGTTGTCTGTAGGGTAGACATGCTACAATATATATATTGCGTTAGATGATACGCACCTTGATTGTGTAGATAACGGAATGCTAATTTCAAATCAGCTCCAGGGAGCCTCGATTCGCTCGTAGTGTCATTGGTGCTTGCTGTATAATAATGACAATAGTTGTCTGTAGGGTAGACATGCTACAATATATATATATTGCGTTAGATGATACGCACCTTGATTGTGTAGATAACGGAATGCTAATTTCAAATCAGCTCCAAGTAGCCTCGATTCGCTCGTAGTGTCATTGGTGCTTGCTGTATAATAATGACAATAGCTGTCTGTAGGGTAGACATGCTACAATATATATATTGCGTTAGATGATACGCACCTTGATTGTGTAGATAACGGAATGCTAATTTCAAATCTGCTCCAAGTAGCCTCGATTCGCTCGTAGTGTCATTGGTGCTTGCTGTATAATAATGACAATAGTTGTCTGTAGGGTAGACATGCTACAATATATATATTGCGTTAGATGATACGCCCCTTGATTGTGTAGATAACGGAATGCTAATTTCAAATCAGCTCCAAGTAGCCTCGATTCGCTCGTAGTGTCATTGGTGCTTGCTGTATAATAATGACAATAGTTGTCTGTAGGGTAGACATGCTACAATATATATATTGCGTTAGATAATACGCACCAAGATTGTGTAGACAACGGAATGCTAATTTCAAATCAGCTCCAAGTAGCCTCGATTCGCTCGTAGTGTCATTGGTGCTTGCTGTATAATAATGACAATAGTTGTCTGTAGGGTAGACATGCTACAATATATATATTGCGTTAGATGATACGCACCTTGATTGTGTAGATAACGGAATGCTAATTTCAAATCAGCTCCAAGTAGCCTCGATTCGCTCGTAGTGTCATTGGTGCTTGCTGTATAATAATGACAATAGTTGTCTGTAGGGTAGACATGCTACAATATATATATTGCGTTAGATGATACGCACCTTGATTGTGTAGATAACGGAATGCTAATTTCAAATCAGCTCCAAGTAGCTTCGATTCGCTCGTAGTGTCATTGGTGCTTGCTGTATAATAATGACAATAGTTGTCTGTAGGGTAGACATGCTGCAATATATATATTGCGTTAGATGATACGCACCTTGATTGTGTAGATAACGGAATGCTAATTTCAAATCAGCTCCAAGTAGCCTCGATTCGCTCGTAGTGTCATTGGTGCTTGCTGTATAATAATGACAATAGTTGTCTGTAGGGTAGACATGCTACAATATATATATTGCGTTAGATGATACGCACCTTGATTGTGTAGATAACGGAATGCTAATTTCAAATCAGCTCCAAGTAGCCTCGATTCGCTCGTAGTGTCATTGGTGCTTGCTGTATAATAATGACAATAGTTGTCTGTAGGGTAGACATGCTACAATATATATATTGCGTTAGATGATACGCACCTTGATTGTGTAGACAACGGAATGCTAATTTCAAATCAGCTCCAAGTAGCCTCGATTCGCTCGTAGTGTCATTGGTGCTTGCTGTATAATAATGACAATAGTTGTCTGTAGGGTAGACATGCTACAATATATATATTGCGTTAGATGATACGCACCTTGATTGTGTAGATAACGGAATGCTAATTTCAAATCAGCTCCAAGTAGCCTCGATTCGCTCGTAGTTTCATTGGTGCTTGCTGTATAATAATGACAATAGTTGTCTGTAGGGTAGACATGCTACAATATATATATTGCGTTAGATCATACGCACCTTGATTGTGTAGATAACGGAATGCTAATTTCAAATCAGCTCCAAGTAGCCTCGATTCCCTCGTAGTGTCATTGGTGCTTGCTGTATAATAATGACAATAGTTGTCTGTAGGGTAGACATGCTACAATATATATATATTGCGTTAGATGATACGCACCTTGATTGTGTAGATAACGGAATGCTAATTTCAAATCAGCTCCAAGTAGCCTCGATTCGCTCGTAGTTTCATTGGTGCTTGCTGTATAATAATGACAATAGTTGTCTGTAGGGTAGACATGCTACAATATATATATTGCGTTAGATGATACGCACCTTGATTGTGTAGACAACGGAATGCTAATTTCAAATCAGCTCCAAGTAGCCTCGATTCGCTCGTAGTGTCATTGGTGCTTGCTGTATAATAATGACAATAGTTGTCTGTAGGGTAGACATGCTACAATATATATATTGCGTTAGATGATACGCACCAAGATTGTGTAGACAACGGAATGCTAATTTCAAATCAGCTCCTAGTAGCCTCGATTCGCTCGTAGTGTCATTGGTGCTTGCTGTATAATAATGACAATAGTTGTCTGTAGGGTAGACATGCTACAATATATATATTGCGTTAGATGATACGCACCTTGATTGTGTAGATAACGGAATGCTAATTTCAAATCAGCTCTAAGTAGCCTCGATTCGCTCGTAGTGTCATTGGTGCTTGCTGTATAATTATGACAATAGTTGTCTGTAGGCTAGACATGCTACAATATATATATTGCGTCAGATGATACGCACCTTGATTGTGTAGATAACGGAATGCTAATTTCAAATCAGCTCCAAGTAGCCTCGATTCGCTCGTAGTGTCATTGGTGCTTGCTGTATAATAATGACAATAGTTGTCTGTAGGGTAGACATGCTACAATATATATATATTGCGTTAGATGATACGCACCTTGATTGTGTAGATAACGGAATGCTAATTTCAAATCAGCTCCAAGTAGCCTCGATTCGCTCGTAGTGTCATTGGTGCTTGCTGTATAATAATGACAATAGTTGTCTGTAGGGTAGACATGCTACAATATATATATTGCGTTAGATGATACGCACCTTGATTGTGTAGATAACGGAATGCTAATTTCAAATCAGCTCCAGGGAGCCTCGATTCGCTCGTAGTGTCATTGGTGCTTGCTGTATAATAATGACAATAGTTGTCTGTAGGGTAGACATGCTACAATATATATATTGCGTTAGATGATACGCACCTTGATTGTGTAGATAACGGAATGCTAATTTCAAATCAGCTCCAAGTAGCCTCGATTCGCTCGTAGTGTCATTGGTGCTTGCTGTATAATAATGACAATAGTTGTCTGTAGGGTAGACATGCTACAATATATATATTGCGTTAGATGATACGCACCTTGATTGTGTAGATAACGGAATGCTAATTTCAAATCTGCTCCAAGTAGCCTCGATTCGCTCGTAGTGTCATTGGTGCTTGCTGTATAATAATGACAATAGTTGTCTGTAGGGTAGACATGCTACAATATATATATTGCGTTAGATGATACGCCCCTTGATTGTGTAGATAACGGAATGCTAATTTCAAATCAGCTCCAAGTAGCCTCGATTCGCTCGTAGTGTCATTGGTGCTTGCTGTATAATAATGACAATAGTTGTCTGTAGGGTAGACATGCTACAATATATATATTGCGTTAGATGATACGCACCAAGATTGTGTAGACAACGGAATGCTAATTTCAAATCAGCTCCAAGTAGCCTCGATTCGCTCGTAGTGTCATTGGTGCTTGCTGTATAATAATGACAATAGTTGTCTGTAGGGTAGACATGCTACAATATATATATTGCGTTAGATGATACGCACCTTGATTGTGTAGATAACGGAATGCTAATTTCAAAGCAGCTCCAAGTAGCCTCGATTCGCTCGTAGTGTCATTGGTGCTTGCTGTATAATTATGACAATAGTTGTCTGTAGGGTAGACATGCTACAATATATATATTGCGTCAGATGATACGCACCAAGATTGTGTAGACAACGGAATGCTAATTTCAAATCAGCTCCAAGTAGCCTCGATTCGCTCGTAGTGTCATTGGTGCTTGCTGTATAATAATGACAATAGTTGTCTGTAGGGTAGACATGCTACAATATATATATTGCGTTAGATGATACGCACCTTGATTGTGTAGATAACGGAATGCTAATTTCAAATCAGCTCCAAGTAGCCTCGATTCGCTCGTAGTGTCATTGGTGCTTGCTGTATAATAATGACAATAGTTGTCTGTAGGGTAGGCATGCTACAATATATATATTGCGTTAGATGATACGCACCTTGATTGTGTAGATAACGGAATGCTAATTTCAAATCAGCTCCAAGTAGCCTCGATTCGCTCGTAGTGTCATTGGTGCTTGCTGTATAATAATGACAATAGTTGTCTGTAGGGTAGACATGCTACAATATATATATTGCGTTAGATGATACGCACCTTGATTGTGTAGATAACGGAATGCTAATTTCAAATCAGCTCCAAGTAGCCTCGATTCGCTCGTAGTGTCATTGGTGCTTGCTGTATAATAATGACAATAGTTGTCTGTAGGGTAGACATGCTACAATATATATATATTGCGTTAGATGATACGCACCTTGATTGTGTAGACAACGGAATGCTAATTTCAAATCAGCTCCAGGGAGCCTCGATTCGCTCGTAGTGTCATTGGTGCTTGCTGTATAATAATGACAATAGTTGTCTGTAGGGTAGACATGCTACAATATATATATTGCGTTAGATGATACGCACCTTGATTGTGTAGATAACGGAATGCTAATTTCAAATCAGCTCCAAGTAGCCTCGATTCGCTCGTAGTGTCATTGGTGCTTGCTGTATAATAATGACAATAGTTGTCTGTAGGGTAGATATGCTACAATATATATATTGCGTTAGATGATACGCACCTTGATTGTGTAGATAACGGAATGCTAATTTCAAATCAGCTCCAAGTAGCCTCGATTCGCTCGTAGTGTCATTGATGCTTGCTGTATAATAATGACAATAGTTGTCTGTAGGGTAGACATGCTACAATATATATATTGCGTTAGATGATACGCACGTTGATTGTGTAGAGAACGGAATGCTAATTTCAAATCAGCTCCAAGTAGCCTCGATTCGCTCGTAGTGTCATTGGTGCTTGCTATATAATAATGACAATAGTTGTCTGTAGGGTAGACATGCTACAATATATATATTGCGTTAGATGATACGCACCTTGATTGTGTAGATAACGGAATGCTAATTTCAAATCAGCTCCAAGTAGCCTCGATTCGCTCGTAGTGTTATTGGTGCTTGCTGTATAATAATGACAATAGTTGTCTGTAGGGTAGATATGCTACAATATATATATTGCGTTAGATGATACGCACCTTGATTGTGTAGATAACGGAATGCTAATTTCAAATCAGCTCCAAGTAGCCTCGATTCGCTCGTAGTGTCATTGGTGCTTGCTGTATAATAATGACAATAGTTGTCTGTAGGGTAGATATGCTACAATATATATATTGCGTTAGATGATACGCACCTTGATTGTGTAGATAACGGAATGCTAATTTCAAATCAGCTCCAAGTAGCCTCGATTCGCTCGTAGTGTCATTGATGCTTGCTGTATAATAATGACAATAGTTGTCTGTAGGGTAGACATGCTACAATATATATATTGCGTTAGATGATACGCACGTTGATTGTGTAGAGAACGGAATGCTAATTTCAAATCAGCTCCAAGTAGCCTCGATTCGCTCGTAGTGTCATTGGTGCTTGCTATATAATAATGACAATAGTTGTCTGTAGGGTAGACATGCTACAATATATATATTGCGTTAGATGATACGCACCTTGATTGTGTAGATAACGGAATGCTAATTTCAAATCAGCTCCAAGTAGCCTCGATTCGCTCGTAGTGTTATTGGTGCTTGCTGTATAATAATGACAATAGTTGTCTGTAGGGTAGACATGCTACAATATATATATTGCGTTAGATGATACGCACCTTGATTGTGTAGATAACGGAATGCTAATTTCAAATCAGCTCCAAGTAGCCTCGATTCGCTCGTAGTGTCATTGATGCTTGCTGTATAATAATGACAATAGTTGTCTGTAGGGTAGACATGCTACAATATATATATTGCGTTAGATGATACGCACCTTGATTGTGTAGATAACGGAATGCTAATTTCAAATCAGCTCCAAGTAGCCTCGATTCACTCGTAGTGTCATTGGTGCTTGCTGTATAATAATGACAATAATTGTCTGTAGGGTAGACATGCTACAATATATATATTGCGTTAGATGATACGCACCTTGATTGTGTAGATAACGGAATGCTAATTTCAAATCAGCTCCAAGTAGCCTCGATTCGCTCGTAGTGTCATTGGTGCTTGCTGTATAATAATGACAATAGTTGTCTGTAGGGTAGACATGCTACAATATATATATTGCGTTAGATGATACGCACCTTGATTGTGTAGATAACGGAATGCTAATTTCAAATCAGCTCCAAGTAGCCTCGATTCGCTCGTAGTGTCATTGGTGCTTGCTGTATAATAATGACAATAGTTGTCTGTAGGGTAGACATGCTACAATATATATATTGCGTTAGATGATACGCACCAAGATTGTGTAGACAACGGAATGCTAATTTCAAATCAGCTCCAAGTAGCCTCGATTCGCTCGTAGTGTCATTGGTGCTTGCTGTATAATAATGACAATAGTTGTCTGTAGGGTAGACATGCTACAATATATATATTGCGTTAGATGATACGCACCTTGATTGTGTAGATAACGGAACGCTAATTTCAAATCAGCTCCAAGTAGCCTCGATTCGCTCGTAGTGTCATTGGTGCTTGCTGTATAATAATGACAATAGTTGTCTGTAGGGTAGACATGCTACAATATATATATTGCGTTAGAAGATACGCACCTTGATTGTGTAGATAACGGAATGCTAATTTCAAATCAGCTCCAAGTAGACTCGATTCGCTCGTAGTGGCATTGGTGCTTGCTGTATAATAATGACAATAGTTGTCTGTAGGGTAGACATGCTACAATATATATATTGCGTTAGATGATACGCACCTTGATTGTGTAGATAACGGAATGCTAATTTCAAATCAGCTCCAAGTAGCCTCGATTCGCTCGTAGTGTCATTGGTGCTTGCTGTATAATAATGACAATAGTTGTCTGTAGGGTAGACATGCTACAATATATATATTGCGTTAGATGATACGCACCAAGATTGTGTAGACAACGGAATGCTAATTTCAAATCAGCTCCAAGTAGCCTCGATTCGCTCGTAGTGTCATTGGTGCTTGCTGTATAATAATGACAATAGTTGTCTGTAGGGTAGACATGCTACAATATATATATTGCGTTAGATGATACGCACCTTGATTGTGTAGATAACGGAATGCTAATTTCAAATCAGCTCCAAGTAGCCTCGATTCGCTCGTAGTGTCATTGGTGCTTGCTGTATAATTATGACAATAGTTGTCTGTAGGGTAGACATGCTACAATATATATATTGCGTTAGATGATACGCACCTTGATTGTGTAGATAACGGAATGCTAATTTCAAATCAGCTCCAAGTAGCCTCGATTCGCTCGTAGTGTCATTGGTGCTTGCTGTATAATAATGACAATAGTTGTCTGTAGGGTAGACATGCTACAATATATATATTGCGTTAGATGATACGCACCTTGATTGTGTAGATAACGGAATGCTAATTTCAAATCAGCTCCAAGTAGCCTCGATTCGCTCGTAGTGTCATTGGTGCTTGCTGTATAATAATGACAATAGTTGTCTGTAGGGTAGACATGCTACAATATATATATTGCGTTAGATGATACGCACCTTGATTGTGTAGATAACGGAATGCTAATTTCAAATCAGCTCCAAGTAGCCTCGATTCGCTCGTAGTGTTATTGGTGCTTGCTGTATAATAATGACAATAGTTGTCTGTAGGGTAGACATGCTACAATATATATATTGCGTTAGATGATACGCACCTTGATTGTGTAGACAACGGAATGCTAATTTCAAATCAGCTCCAGGGAGCCTCGACTCGCTCGTAGTGGCATTGGTGCTTGCTGTATAATAATGACAATAGTTGTCTGTAGGGTAGACATGCTACAATATATATATTGCGTTAGATGATACGCACCTTGATTGTGTAGATAACGGAATGCTAATTTCAAATCAGCTCCAAGTAGCCTCGATTCGCTCGTAGTGTCATTGGTGCTTGCTGTATAATAATGACAATAGTTGTCTGTAGGGTAGACATGCTACAATATATATATTGCGTTAGATGATACGCACCTTGATTGTGTAGATAACGGAATGCTAATTTCAAATCAGCTCCAGGGAGCCTCGATTCGCTCGTAGTGTCATTGGTGCTTGCTGTATAATAATGACAATAGTTGTCTGTAGGGTAGACATGCTACAATATATATATATTGCGTTAGATGATACGCACCTTGATTGTGTAGATACCGGAATGCTAATTTCAAATCAGCTCCAAGTAGCCTCGATTCGCTCTTAGTGTCATTGGTGCTTGCTGTATAATAATGACAATAGTTGTCTGTAGGGTAGACATGCTACAATATATATATTGCGTTAGATGATACGCACCTTGATTGTGTAGATAACGGAATGCTAATTTCAAATCAGCTCCAAGTAGCCTCGATTCGCTCGTAGTGTTATTGGTGCTTGCTGTATAATAATGACAATAGTTGTCTGTAGGGTAGACATGCTACAATATATATATATATTGCGTTAGATGATACGCACCTTGATTGTGTAGATAACGGAATGCTAATTTCAAATCAGCTCCAAGTAGCCTCGATTCGCTCGTAGTGTCATTGGTGCTTGCTGTATAATAATGACAATAGTTGTCTGTAGGGTAGACATGCTACAATATATATATTGCGTTAGATGATACGCACCTTGATTGTGTAGATAACGGAATGCTAATTTCAAATCAGCTCCAAGTAGCCTCGATTCACTCGTAGTGTCATTGGTGCTTGCTGTATAATAATGACAATAGTTGTCTGTAGGGTAGACATGCTACAATATATATATTGCGTTAGATGATACGCACCTTGATTGTGTAGATAACGGAATGCTAATTTCAAATCAGCTCCAAGTAGCCTCGATTCGCTCGTAGTGTCATTGGTGCTTGCTGTATAATAATGACAATAGTTGTCTGTAGGGTAGACATGCTACAATATATATATTGCGTTAGATGATACGCACCTTGATTGTGTAGATAACGGAATGCTAATTTCAAATCAGCTCCAAGTAGCCTCGATTCACTCGTAGTGTCATTGGTGCTTGCTGTATAATAATGACAATAGTTGTCTGTAGGGTAGACATGCTACAATATATATATTGCGTTAGATGATACGCACTTTGATTGTGTAGATGACGGAATGCTAATTTCAAATCAGCTCCAAGTAGCCTCGATTCGCTCGTAGTGTCATTGGTGCTTGCTGTTTAATAATGACAATAGTTGTCTGTAGAGTAGACATGCTACAATATATATATTGCGTTAGATGATACGCACCTTGATTGTGTAGATAACGGAATGCTAATTTCAAATCAGCTTCAAGTAGCCTCGATTCGCTCGTAGTGTCATTGGTGCTTGCTGTATAATAATGACAATAGTTGTCTGTAGGGTAGACATGCTACAATATATATATTGCGTTAGATGATACGCACCTTGATTGTGTAGATAACGGAATGCTAATTTCAAATCAGCTCCAAGTAGCTTCGATTCACTCGTAGTGTCATTGGTGCTTTCTGTATAATAATGACAATAGTTGTCTGTAGGGTAGACATGCTACAATATATATATTGCGTTAGATGATACGCACTTTGATTGTGTAGATGACGGAATGCTAATTTCAAATCAGCTCCAAGTAGCCTCGATTCGCTCGTAGTGTCATTGGTGCTTGCTGTTTAATAATGACAATAGTTGTCTGTAGAGTAGACATGCTACAATATATATATTGCGTTAGATGATACGCACCTTGATTGTGTAGATAACGGAATGCTAATTTCAAATCAGCTTCAAGTAGCCTCGATTCGCTCGTAGTGTCATTGGTGCTTGCTGTATAATAATGACAATAGTTGTCTGTAGGGTAGACATGCTACAATATATATATTGCGTTAGATGATACGCACCTTGATTGTGTAGATAACGGAATGCTAATTTCAAATCAGCTCCAAGTAGCTTCGATTCACTCGTAGTGTCATTGGTGCTTTCTGTATAATAATGACAATAGTTGTCTGTAGGGTAGACATGCTACAATATATATATTGCGTTAGATGATACGCACTTTGATTGTGTAGATAACGGAATGCTAATTTCAAATCAGCTCCAAGTAGCCTCGATTCGCTCGTAGTGTCATTGGTGCTTGCTGTTTAATAATGACAATAGTTGTCTGTAGAGTAGACATGCTACAATATATATATTGCGTTAGATGATACGCACCTTGATTGTGTAGATAACGGAATGCTAATTTCAAATCAGCTTCAAGTAGCCTCGATTCGCTCGTAGTGTCATTGGTGCTTGCTGTATAATAATGACAATAGTTGTCTGTAGGGTAGACATGCTACAATATATATATTGCGTTAGATGATACGCACCTTGATTGTGTAGATAACGGAATGCTAATTTCAAATCAGCTCCAAGTAGCTTCGATTCACTCGTAGTGTCATTGGTGCTTTCTGTATAATAATGACAATAGTTGTCTGTAGGGTAGACATGCTACAATATATATATTGCGTTAGGTGATACGCACCTTGATTGTGTAGACAACGGAATGCTAATTTCAAATCAGCTCCAAGTAGCCTCGATTCGCTCGTAGTGTCATTGGTGCTTGCTGTATAATAATGACAATAGTTGTCTGTAGGGTAGACATACTACAATATATATATTGCGTTAGATGATACGCACCTTGATTGTGTAGATAACGGAATGCTAATTTCAAATCAGCTCCAAGTAGCCTCGATTCGCTCGTAGTGTCATTGGTGCTTGCTGTATAATAATGACAATAGTTGTCTGTAGGGTAGACATGCTACAATATATATATTGCGTTAGATGATACGCACCTTGATTGTGTAGATAACGGAATGCTAATTTCAAATCAGCTCCAAGTAGCCTCGATTCGCTTGTAGTGTCATTGGTGCTTGCTGTATAATAATGACAATAGTTGTCTTTAAGGTAGACATGCTACAATATATATATTGCGTTAGATGATACGCACCTTGATTGTGTAGATAACGGAATGCTAATTTCAAATCAGCTCTAAGTAGCCTCGATTCGCTCGTAGTGTCATTGGTGCTTGCTGTATAATAATGACAATAGTTGTCTGTAGGGTCGACATGCTACAATATATATATTGCGTTAGATGATACGCACCTTGATTGTGTAGATAACGGAATGCTAATTTCAAATCAGCTCCAAGTAGCCTCGATTCGCTCGTAGTGTCATTCGTGCTTGCTGTATAATAATGACAATAGTTGTCTGTAGGGTAGACATGCTACAATATATATATTGCGTTAGATGATACGCACCTTGATTGTGTAGATAACGGAATGCTAATTTCAAATCAGCTCCAAGTAGCTTCGATTCACTCGTAGTGTCATTGGTGCTTTCTGTATAATAATGACAATAGTTGTCTGTAGGGTAGACATGCTACAATAAATATATTGCGTTAGATGATACGCACCTTGATTGTGTAGATAACGGAATGCTAATTTCAAATCAGCTCCAAGTAGCCTCGATTCGCTCGTAGTGTCATTGGTGCTTGCTGTATAATAATGACAATAGTTGTCTGTAGGGTAGACATGCTACAATATATATATTGCGTTAGATGATACGCACCTTGATTGTGTAGATAACGGAATGCTAATTTCAAAGCAGCTCCAAGTAGCCTCGATTCGCTCGTAGTGTCATTGGTGCTTGCTGTATAATTATGACAATAGTTGTCTGTAGGGTAGACATGCTACAATATATATATTGCGTCAGATGATACGCACCTTGATTGTGTAGATAACGGAATGCTAATTTCAAATCAGCTCCAAGTAGCCTCGATTCGCTCGTAGTGTCATTGGTGCTTGCTGTATAATAATGACAATAGTTGTCTGTAGGGTAGACATGCTACAATATATATATTGCGTTAGATGATACGCACCTTGATTGTGTAGATAACGGAATGCTAATTTCAAATCAGCTCCAAGTAACCTCGATTCGCTCGTAGTGTCATTGGTGCTTGCTGTATAATAATGACAATAGTTGTCTGTAGGGTAGACATGCTACAATATATATATTGCGTTAGATGATACGCACCTTGATTGTGTAGATAACGGAATGCTAATTTCAAATCAGCTCCAAGTAGCCTCGATTCGCTCGTAGTTTCATTGGTGCTTGCTGTATAATAATGACAATAGTTGTCTGTAGGGTAGACATGCTACAATATATATATTGCGTTAGATGATACGCACCTTGATTGTGTAGATAACGGAATGCTAATTTCAAATCAGCTCCACGGAGCCTCGATTCGCTCGTAGTGTCATTGGTGCTTGCTGTATAATAATGACAATAGTTGTCTGTAGGGTAGACATGCAACAATATATATATTGCGTTAGATGATACGCACCTTGATTGTGTAGATAACGGAATGCTAATTTCAAATCAGCTCCAAGTAGCCTCGATTCGCTCGTAGTGTCATTGGTGCTTGCTGTATAATAATGACAATAGTTGTCTGTAGGGTAGACATGCTACAATATATATATTGCGTTAGATGATACGCACCTTGATTGTGTAGATAACGGAATGCTAATTTCAAATCAGCTCCAAGTAGCCTCGATTCGCTCGTAGTGTCATTGGTGCTTGCTGTATAATAATGACAATAGTTGTCTGTAGGGTAGACATGCTACAATAAATATATTGCGTTAGATGATACGCACCTTGATTGTGTAGATAACGGAATGCTAATTTCAAATCAGCTCCAAGTAGCCTCGATTCGCTCGTAGTGTCATTGGTGCTTGCTGTATAATAATGACAATAGTTGTCTGTAGGGTAGACATGCTACAATATATATATATTGCGTTAGATGATACGCACCTTGATTGTGTAGATAACGGAATGCTAATTTCAAATCAGCTCCAAGTAGCCTCGATTCGCTCGTAGTGTCATTGGTGCTTGCTGTATAATAATGACAATAGTTGTCTGTAGGGTAGACATGCTACAATATATATATTGCGTTAGATGATACGCACCAAGATTGTGTAGACAACGGAATGCTAATTTCAAATCAGCTCCAAGTAGCCTCGATTCGCTCGTAGTGTCATTGGTGCTTGCTGTATAATAATGACAATAGTTGTCTGTAGGGTAGACATGCTACAATATATATATTGCGTTAGATGATACGCACCTTGATTGTGTAGATAACGGAATGCTAATTTCAAATCAGCTCCAAGTAGCCTCGATTCGCTCGTAGTGTCATTGGTGCTTGCTGTATAATAATGACAATAGTTGTCTGTAGGGTAGACATGCTACAATATATATATTGCGTTAGAAGATACGCACCTTGATTGTGTAGATAACGGAATGCTAATTTCAAATCAGCTCCAAGTAGATTCGATTCGCTCGTAGTGGCACTGGTGCTTGCTGTATAATAATGACTATAGTTGTCTGTAGGGTAGACATGCTACAATATATATATTGCGTTAGATGATACGCACCTTCATTGTGTAGATAACGGAATGCTAATTTCAAATCAGCTCCAAGTAGCCTCGATTCGCTCGTAGTGTCATTGGTGCTTGCTGTATAATAGTGACAATAGTTGTCTGTAGGGTAGACATGCTACAATATATATATTGCGTTAGATGATACGCACCAAGATTGTGTAGACAACGGAATGCTAATTTCAAATCAGCTCCAAGTAGCCTCGATTCGCTCGTAGTGTCATTGGTGCTTGCTGTATAATAATGACAATAGTTGTCTGTAGGGTAGACATGCTACAATATATATATTGCGTTAGATGATACGCACCTTGATTGTGTAGATAACGGAATGCTAATTTCAAATCAGCTCCAAGTAGCCTCGATTCGCTCGTAGTGTCATTGGTGCTTGCTGTATAATAATGACAATAATTGTCTGTAGGGTAGACATGCTACAATATATATATTGCGTTAGATGATACGCACCTTGATTGTGTAGATAACGGAATGCTAATTTAAATCAGCTCCAAGTAGCCTCGATTCGCTCGTAGTGTCATTAGTGCTTGCTGTATAATAATGACAATAGTTGTCTGTAGGGTAGACATGCTACAATATATATATTGCGTTAGATGATACGCACCTAATTGTGTAGATAACGGAATGCTAATTTCAAATCAGCTCCAAGTAGCCTCGATTCGCTCGTAGTGTCATTGGTGCTTGCTGTATAATAATGACAATAGTTGTCTGTAGGGTAGACATGCTACAATATATATATTGCGTTAGATGATACGCACCTTGATTGTGTAGATAACGGAATGCTAATTTCAAATCAGCTCCAAGTAGCCTCGATTCGCTCGTAGTGTCATTGGTGCTTGCTGTATAATAATGACAATAGTTGTCTGTAGGGTAGACATGCTACAATATATATATTGCGTTAGATGATACGCACCTTGATTGTGTAGATAACGGAATGCTAATTTCAAATCAGCTCCAGGGAGCCTCGATTCGCTCGTAGTGCCATTGGTGCTTGCTGTATAATAATGACAATAGTTGTCTGTAGGGTAGACATGCTACAATATATATATATTGCGTTAGATGATACGCACCTTGATTGTGTAGATAACGGAATGCTAATTTCAAATCAGCTCCAAGTAGCCTCGATTCGCTCGTAGTGTCATTGGTGCTTGCTGTATAATAATGACAATAGTTGTCTGTAGGGTAGACATGCTACAATATATATATTGCGTTAGATGATACGCACCTTGATTGTGTAGATAACGGAATGCTAATTTCAAATCAGCTCCAAGTAGCCTCGATTCGCTCGTAGTGTCATTGGTGCTTGCTGTATAATAATGACAATAGTTGTCTGTAGGGTAGACATGCTACAATATATATATTGCGTTAGATGATACGCACCTTGATTGTGTAGATAACGGAATGCTAATTTCAAATCAGCTCCAGGGAGCCTCGATTCGCTCGTAGTGTCATTGGTGCTTGCTGTATAATAATGACAATAGTTGTCTGTAGGGTAGACATGCTACAATATATATATATTGCGTTAGATGATACGCACCTTGATTGTGTAGATAACGGAATGCTAATTTCAAATCAGCTCCAAGTAGCCTCGATTCGCTCGTAGTGTCATTGGTGCTTGCTGTATAATAATGACAATAGTTGTCTGTAGGGTAGACATGCTACAATATATATATTGCGTTAGATGATACGCACCTTGATTGTGTAGATAACGGAATGCTAATTTCAAATCAGCTCCAAGTAGCCTCGATTCGCTCGTAGTGTTATTGGTGCTTGCTGTATAATAATGACAATAGTTGTCTGTAGGGTAGACATGCTACAATATATATATTGCGTTAGATGATACGCACCTTGATTGTGTAGATAACGGAATGCAAATTTCAAATCAGCTCCAAGTAGCCTCGATTCGCTCGTAGTGTCATTGGTGCTTGCTGTTTAATAATGACAATAGTTGTCTGTAGGGTAGACATGCTACAATATATATATTGCGTTAGATGATACGCACCTTGATTGTGTAGATAACGGAATGCTAATTTCAAATCAGCTTCAAGTAGCCTCGATTCGCTCGTAGTGTCATTGGTGCTTGCTGTATAATAATGACAATAGTTGTCTGTAGGGTAGACATGCTACAATATATATATTGCGTTAGATGATACGCACCTTGATTGTGTAGATAACGGAATGCTAATTTCAAATCAGCTCCAAGTAGCTTCGATTCACTCGTAGTGTCATTGGTGCTTTCTGTATAATAATGACAATAGTTGTCTGTAGGGTAGACATGCTACAATCAATATATTGCGTTAGATGATACGCACTTTGATTGTGTAGATAACGGAATGCTAATTTCAAATCAGCTCCAAGTAGCCTCGATTCGCTCGTAGTGTCATTGGTGCTTGCTGTATAACAATGACAATAGTTGTCTGTAGGGTAGACATGCTACAATATATATATTGCGTTAGATGATACGCACCTTGATTGTGTAGATAACGGAATGCTAATTTCAAATCAGCTCCAAGTAGCCTCGATTCGCTCGTAGTGTCATTGGTGCTTGCTGTATAATAATGACAATAGTTGTCTGTAAGGTAGACATGCTACAATATATATATTGCGTTAGATGATACGCACCTTGATTGTGTAGATAACGGAATGCTAATTTCAAATCAGCTCCAAGTAGCCTCGATTCGCTCGTAGTGTCATTGGTGCTTGCTGTATAATAATGACAATAGTTGTCTGTAGGGTAGACATGCTACAATATATATATTGCGTTAGATGATACGCACCTTGATTGTGTAGATAACGGAATGCTAATTTCAAATCAGCTCCAAGTAGCCTCGATTCGCTCGTAGTGTCATTGGTGCTTGCTGTATAATAATGACAATAGTTGTCTGTAGGGTAGACATGCTACAATATATATATTGCGTTTGATGATACGCACCTTGATTGTGTAGATAACGGAATGCTAATTTCAAATCAGCTCCAAGTAGCCTCGATTCGCTCGTAGTGTCATTGATGCTTGCTGTATAATAATGACAATAGTTGTCTGAAGGGTAGACATGCTACAATATATATATTGCGTTAGATGATACGCACCTTGATTGTGTAGACAACGGAATGCTAATTTCAAATCAGCTCCAAGTAGCTTCGATTCACTCGTAGTGTCATTGGTGCTTTCTGTATAATAATGACAATAGTTGTCTGTAGGGTAGACATGCTACAATCAATATATTGCGTTAGATGATACGCACTTTGATTGTGTAGATAACGGAATGCTAATTTCAAATCAGCTCCAAGTAGCCTCGATTCGCTCGTAGTGTCATTGGTGCTTGCTGTATAACAATGACAATAGTTGTCTGTAGGGTAGACATGCTACAATATATATATTGCGTTAGATGATACGCACCTTGATTGTGTAGATAACGGAATGCTAATTTCAAATCAGCTCCAAGTAGCCTCGATTCGCTCGTAGTGTCATTGGTGCTTGCTGTATAATAATGACAATAGTTGTCTGTAAGGTAGACATGCTACAATATATATATTGCGTTAGATGATACGCACCTTGATTGTGTAGATAACGGAATGCTAATTTCAAATCAGCTCCAAGTAGCCTCGATTCGCTCGTAGTGTCATTGGTGCTTGCTGTATAATAATGACAATAGTTGTCTGTAGGGTAGACATGCTACAATATATATATTGCGTTAGATGATACGCACCTTGATTGTGTAGATAACGGAATGCTAATTTCAAATCAGCTCCAAGTAGCCTCGATTCGCTCGTAGTGTCATTGGTGCTTGCTGTATAATAATGACAATAGTTGTCTGTAGGGTAGACATGCTACAATATATATATTGCGTTAGATGATACGCACCTTGATTGTGTAGATAACGGAATGCTAATTTCAAATCAGCTCCAAGTAGCCTCGATTCGCTCGTAGTGTCATTGATGCTTGCTGTATAATAATGACAATAGTTGTCTGAAGGGTAGACATGCTACAATATATATATTGCGTTAGATGATACGCACCTTGATTGTGTAGACAACGGAATGCTAATTTCAAATCAGCTCCAAGTAGCCTCAATTCGCTCGTAGTGTCATTGGTGCTTGCTGTATAATAATGACAATAGTTGTCTGTAGGGTAGACATGCTACAATATATATATATTGCGTTAGATGATACGCACCTTGATTGTGTAGACAACGGAATGCTAATTTCAAATCAGCTCCAAGTAGCCTCGATTCGCTCGTAGTGTCATTGGTGCTTGCTGTATAATAATGACAATAGTTGTCTGTAGGGTAGACATACTACAATATATATATTGCGTTAGATGATACGCACCTTGATTGTGTAGATAACGGAATGCTAATTTCAAATCAGCTCCAAGTAGCCTCGATTCGCTCGTAGTGTCATTGGTGCTTGCTGTATAATAATGACAATAGTTGTCTGTAGGGTAGACATACTACAATATATATATTGCGTTAGATGATACGCACCTTGATTGTGTAGATAACGGAATGCTAATTTCAAATCAGCTCCAAGTAGCCTCGATTCGCTCGTAGTGTCATTGGTGCTTGCTGTATAACAATGACAATAGTTGTCTGTAGGGTAGACATGCTACAATATATATATTGCGTTAGATGATACGCACCTTGATTGTGTAGATAACGGAATGCTAATTTCAAATCAGCTCCAAGTAGCCTCGATTCGCTCGTAGTGTCATTGGTGCTTGCTGTATAATAATGACAATAGTTGTCTGTAAGGTAGACATGCTACAATATATATATTGCGTTAGATGATACGCACCTTGATTGTGTAGATAACGGAATGCTAATTTCAAATCAGCTCCAAGTAGCCTCGATTCGCTCGTAGTGTCATTGGTGCTTGCTGTATAATAATGACAATAGTTGTCTGTAGGGTAGACATGCTACAATATATATATTGCGTTAGATGATACGCACCTTGATTGTGTAGATAACGGAATGCTAATTTCAAATCAGCTCCAAGTAGCCTCGATTCGCTCGTAGTGTCATTGGTGCTTGCTGTATAATAATGACAATAGTTGTCTGTAGGGTAGACATGCTACAATATATATATTGCGTTAGATGATACGCACCTTGATTGTGTAGATAACGGAATGCTAATTTCAAATCAGCTCCAAGTAGCCTCGATTCGCTCGTAGTGTCATTGATGCTTGCTGTATAATAATGACAATAGTTGTCTGAAGGGTAGACATGCTACAATATATATATTGCGTTAGATGATACGCACCTTGATTGTGTAGACAACGGAATGCTAATTTCAAATCAGCTCCAAGTAGCCTCAATTCGCTCGTAGTGTCATTGGTGCTTGCTGTATAATAATGACAATAGTTGTCTGTAGGGTAGACATGCTACAATATATATATATTGCGTTAGATGATACGCACCTTGATTGTGTAGACAACGGAATGCTAATTTCAAATCAGCTCCAAGTAGCCTCGATTCGCTCGTAGTGTCATTGGTGCTTGCTGTATAATAATGACAATAGTTGTCTGTAGGGTAGACATACTACAATATATATATTGCGTTAGATGATACGCACCTTGATTGTGTAGATAACGGAATGCTAATTTCAAATCAGCTCCAAGTAGCCTCGATTCGCTCGTAGTGTCATTGGTGCTTGCTGTATAATAATGACAATAGTTGTCTGTAGGGTAGACATACTACAATATATATATTGCGTTAGATGATACGCACCTTGATTGTGTAGATAACGGAATGCTAATTTCAAATCAGCTCCAAGTAGCCTCGATTCGCTCGTAGTGTCATTGGTGCTTGCTGTATAATAATGACAATAGTTGTCTGTAGGGTAGACATGCTACAATATATTTATATTGCGTTAGATGATACGCACCTTGATTGTGTAGATAACGGAATGCTAATTTCAAATCAGCTCCAAGTAGCCTCGATTCGCTTGTAGTGTCATTGGTGCTTGCTGTATAATAATGACAATAGTTGTCTGTAAGGTAGACATGCTACAATATATATATTGCGTTAGATGATACGCACCTTGATTGTGTAGATAACGGAATGCTAATTTCAAATCAGCTCTAAGTAGCCTCGATTCGCTCGTAGTGTCATTAGTGCTTGCTGTATAATAATGACAATAGTTGTCTGTAGGGTCGACATGCTACAATATATATATTGCGTTAGATGATACGCACCTTGATTGTGTAGATAACGGAATGCTAATTTCAAATCAGCTCCAAGTAGCCTCGATTCGCTCGTAGTGTCATTCGTGCTTGCTGTATAATAATGACAATAGTTGTCTGTAGGGTAGACATGCTACAATATATATATTGCGTTAGATGATACGCACCTTGATTGTGTAGATAACGGAATGCTAATTTCAAATCAGCTCCAAGTAGCCTCGATTCGCTCGTAGTGTCATTGATGCTTGCTGTATAATAATGACAATAGTTGTCTGAAGGGTAGATATGCTACAATGTATATATTGCGTTAGATGATACGCACCTTGATTGTGTAGATCACGGAATGCTAATTTCAAATCAGCTTCAAGTAGCCTCGATTCGCTCTTAGTGTCATTGGTGCTTGCTGTATAATAATGACAATAGTTGTCTGTAGGGTAGACATGCTACAATATATATATTGCGTTAGATGATACGCACCTTGATTGTGTAGATAACGGAATGCTAATTTCAAATCAGCTCCAAGTAGCCTCGATTCGCTCGTAGTGTCATTGGTGCTTTCTGTATAATAATGACAATAGTTGTCTGTAGGGTAGACATGCTACAATAAATATATTGCGTTAGATGATACGCACCTTGATTGTGTAGATAACGGAATGCTAATTTCAAATCAGCTCCAAGTAGCCTCGATTCGCTCGTAGTGTCATTGGTGCTTGCTGTATAATAATGACAATAGTTGTCTGCAGGGTAGACATGCTACAATATATATATTGCGTTAGATGATACGCACCTTGATTGTGTAGATAACGGAATGCTAATTTCAAATCAGCTCCAAGTAGCTTCGATTCACTCGTAGTGTCATTGGTGCTTTCTGTATAATAATGACAATAGTTGTCTGTAGGGTAGACATGCTACAATAAATATATTGCGTTAGATGATACGCACCTTGATTGTGTAGATAACGGAATGCTAATTTCAAATCAGCTCCAAGTAGCCTCGATTCGCTCGTAGTGTCATTGGTGCTTGCTGTATAATAATGACAATAGTTGTCTGTAGGGTAGACATGCTACAATATATTTATATTGCGTTAGATGATACGCACCTTGATTGTGTAGATAACGGAATGCTAATTTCAAATCAGCTCCAAGTAGCCTCGATTCGCTTGTAGTGTCATTGGTGCTTGCTGTATAATAATGACAATAGTTGTCTGTAAGGTAGACATGCTACAATATATATATTGCGTTAGATGATACGCACCTTGATTGTGTAGATAACGGAATGCTAATTTCAAATCAGCTCTAAGTAGCCTCGATTCGCTCGTAGTGTCATTGGTGCTTGCTGTATAATAATGACAATAGTTGTCTGTAGGGTCGACATGCTACAATATATATATTGCGTTAGATGATACGCACCTTGATTGTGTAGATAACGGAATGCTAATTTCAAATCAGCTCCAAGTAGCCTCGATTCGCTCGTAGTGTCATTCGTGCTTGCTGTATAATAATGACAATAGTTGTCTGTAGGGTAGACATGCTACAATATATATATTGCGTTAGATGATACGCACCTTGATTGTGTAGATAACGGAATGCTAATTTCAAATCAGCTCCAAGTAGCCTCGATTCGCTCGTAGTGTCATTGATGCTTGCTGTATAATAATGACAATAGTTGTCTGAAGGGTAGATATGCTACAATGTATATATTGCGTTAGATGATACGCACCTTGATTGTGTAGATCACGGAATGCTAATTTCAAATCAGCTTCAAGTAGCCTCGATTCGCTCTTAGTGTCATTGGTGCTTGCTGTATAATAATGACAATAGTTGTCTGTAGGGTAGACATGCTACAATATATATATTGCGTTAGATGATACGCACCTTGATTGTGTAGATAACGGAATGCTAATTTCAAATCAGCTCCAAGTAGCCTCGATTCGCTCGTAGTGTCATTGGTGCTTTCTGTATAATAATGACAATAGTTGTCTGTAGGGTAGACATGCTACAATAAATATATTGCGTTAGATGATACGCACCTTGATTGTGTAGATAACGGAATGCTAATTTCAAATCAGCTCCAAGTAGCCTCGATTCGCTCGTAGTGTCATTGGTGCTTGCTGTATAATAATGACAATAGTTGTCTGCAGGGTAGACATGCTACAATATATATATTGCGTTAGATGATACGCACCTTGATTGTGTAGATAACGGAATGCTAATTTCAAATCAGCTCCAAGTAGCTTCGATTCACTCGTAGTGTCATTGGTGCTTTCTGTATAATAATGACAATAGTTGTCTGTAGGGTAGACATGCTACAATAAATATATTGCGTTAGATGATACGCACCTTGATTGTGTAGATAACGGAATGCTAATTTCAAATCAGCTCCAAGTAGCCTCGATTCGCTCGTAGTGTCATTGGTGCTTGCTGTATAATAATGACAATAGTTGTCTGTAGGGTAGACATGCTACAATATATATATTGCGTTAGATGATACGCACCTTGATTGTGTAGATAACGGAATGCTAATTTCAAATCAGCTCCAAGTAGCCTCGATTCGCTCGTAGTGTCATTGATGCTTGCTGTATAATAATGACAATAGTTGTCTGTAGGGTAGACATGCTACAATATATATATATTGCGTTAGATGATACGCACCTTGATTGTGTAGACAACGGAATGCTAATTTCAAATCAGCTCCAAGTAGCCTCGATTCGCTCGTAGTGTCATTGGTGCTTGCTGTATAATAATGACAATAGTTGTCTGTAGGGTAGACATGCTACAATATATATATTGCGTTAGATGATACGCACCTTGATTGTGTAGATAACGGAATGCTAATTTCAAATCAGCTCCAAGTAGCCTCGATTCGCTCGTAGTGTCATTGGTGCTTGCTGTATAATAATGACAATAGTTGTCTGTAGGGTATACATGCTACAATATATATATTGCGTTAGATGATACGCACCAAGATTGTGTAGACAACGGAATGCTAATTTCAAATCAGCTCTAAGTAGCCTCGATTCGCTCGTAGTGTCATTGGTGCTTGCTGTATAATAATGACAATAGTTGTCTGTAGGGTAGACATGCTACAATATATATATTGCGTTAGATGATACGCACCTTGATTGTGTAGATAACGGAATGCTAATTTCAAATCAGCTCCAAGTAGCCTCGATTCGCTCGTAGTGTCATTGGTGCTTGCTGTATAATAATGACAATAGTTGTCTGTAGGGTAGACATGCTACAATATATATATTGCGTTAGATGATACGCACCTTGATTGTGTAGATAACGGAATGCTAATTTCAAATCAGCTCCAAGTAGCCTCGATTCGCTCGTAGTGTCATTGATGCTTGCTGTATAATAATGACAATAGTTGTCTGAAGGGTAGACATGCTACAATATATATATTGCGTTAGATGATACGCACCTTGATTGTGTAGACAACGGAATGCTAATTTCAAATCAGCTCCAAGTAGCCTCGATTCGCTCGTAGTGTCATTGGTGCTTGCTGTATAATAATGACAATAGTTGTCTGTAGGGTAGACATGCTACAATATATATATTGCGTTAGATGATACGCACCTTGATTGTGTAGATAACGGAATGCTAATTTCAAATCAGCTCCAAGTAGCCTCGATTCACTCGTAGTGTCATTGGTGCTTGCTGTATAATAATGACAATAGTTGTCTGTAGGGTAGACATGCTACAATATATATATTGCGTTAGATGATACGCACCTTGATTGTGTAGATAACGGAATGCTAATTTCAAATCAGCTCCAAGTAGCCTCGATTCGCTCGTAGTGTCATTGGTGCTTGCTGTATAATAATGACAATAGTTGTCTGTAGGGTAGACATGCTACAATATATATATTGCGTTAGATGATACGCACCTTGATTGTGTAGATAACGGAATGCTAATTTCAAATCAGCTCCAAGTAGCCTCGATTCGCTCGTAGTGTCATTGATGCTTGCTGTATAATAATGACAATAGTTGTCTGTAGGGTAGACATGCTACAATATATATATATTGCGTTAGATGATACGCACCTTGATTGTGTAGACAACGGAATGCTAATTTCAAATCAGCTCCAAGTAGCCTCGATTCGCTCGTAGTGTCATTGGTGCTTGCTGTATAATAATGACAATAGTTGTCTGTAGGGTAGACATGCTACAATATATATATTGCGTTAGATGATACGCACCTTGATTGTGTAGATAACGGAATGCTAATTTCAAATCAGCTCCAAGTAGCCTCGATTCGCTCGTAGTGTCATTGGTGCTTGCTGTATAATAATGACAATAGTTGTCTGTAGGGTATACATGCTACAATATATATATTGCGTTAGATGATACGCACCAAGATAGTGTAGACAACGGAATGCTAATTTCAAATCAGCTCTAAGTAGCCTCGATTCGCTCGTAGTGTCATTGGTGCTTGCTGTATAATAATGACAATAGTTGTCTGTAGGGTAGACATGCTACAATATATATATTGCGTTAGATGATACGCACCTTGATTGTGTAGATAACGGAATGCTAATTTCAAATCAGCTCCAAGTAGCCTCGATTCGCTCGTAGTGTCATTGGTGCTTGCTGTATAATAATGACAATAGTTGTCTGTAGGGTAGACATGCTACAATATATATATTGCGTTAGATGATACGCACCTTGATTGTGTAGATAACGGAATGCTAATTTCAAATCAGCTCCAAGTAGCCTCGATTCGCTCGTAGTGTCATTGATGCTTGCTGTATAATAATGACAATAGTTGTCTGAAGGGTAGACATGCTACAATATATATATTGCGTTAGATGATACGCACCTTGATTGTGTAGACAACGGAATGCTAATTTCAAATCAGCTCCAAGTAGCCTCGATTCGCTCGTAGTGTCATTGGTGCTTGCTGTATAATAATGACAATAGTTGTCTGTAGGGTAGACATGCTACAATATATATATTGCGTTAGATGATACGCACCTTGATTGTGTAGATAACGGAATGCTAATTTCAAATCAGCTCCAAGTAGCCTCGATTCACTCGTAGTGTCATTGGTGCTTGCTGTATAATAATGACAATAGTTGTCTGTAGGGTAGACATGCTACAATATATATATTGCGTTAGATGATACGCACCTTGATTGTGTAGATAACGGAATGCTAATTTCAAATCAGCTCCAAGTAGCCTCGATTCGCTCGTAGTGTCATTGATGCTTGCTGTATAATAATGACAATAGTTGTCTGTAGGGTAGACATGCTACAATATATATATATTGCGTTAGATGATACGCACCTTGATTGTGTAGACAACGGAATGCTAATTTCAAATCAGCTCCAAGTAGCCTCGATTCGCTCGTAGTGTCATTGGTGCTTGCTGTATAATAATGACAATAGTTGTCTGTAGGGTAGACATGCTACAATATATATATTGCGTTAGATGATACGCACCAAGATTGTGTAGACAACGGAATGCTAATTTCAAATCAGCTCCAAGTAGCCTCGATTCGCTCGTAGTGTCATTGGTGCTTGCTGTATAATAATGACAATAGTTGTCTGAGGTGTAGACATGCTACAATATATATATTGCGTTAGATGATACGCACCTTGATTGTGTAGATAACGGAATGCTAATTTCAAATCAGCTCTAAGTAGCCTCGATTCGCTCGTAGTGTCATTGGTGCTTGCTGTATAATAATGACAATAGTTGTCTGTAGGGTAGACATGCTACAATATATATATTGCGTTAGATGATACGCACCTTGATTGTGTAGATAACGGAATGCTAATTTCAAATCAGCTCCAAGTAGCCTCGATTCGCTCGTAGTGTCATTGGTGCTTGCTGTATAATAATGACAATAGTTGTATGTAGGGTAGACATGCTACAATATATATATTGCGTTTGATGATACGCACCTTGATTGTGTAGATAACGGAATGCTAATTTCAAATCAGCTCCAAGTAGCCTCGATTCGCTCGTAGTGTCATTGATGCTTGCTGTATAATAATGACAATAGTTGTCTGTAGGGTAGACATGCTACAATAAATATATTGCGTTAGATGATACGCAACTTGATTGTGTAGATAACGGAATGCTAATTTCAAATCAGCTCCAAGTAGCCTCGATTCGCTCGTAGTGTCATTGGTGCTTGCTGTATAATAATGACAATAGTTGTCTGTAGGGTAGACATGCTACAATATATATATTGCGTTAGATGATACGCACCTTGATTGTGTAGATAACGGAATGCTAATTTCAAATCAGCTCCAAGTAGCCTCGATTCGCTCGTAGTGTCATTGATGCTTGCTGTATAATAATGACAATAGTTGTCTGTAGGGTAGACATGCTACAATATATATATATTGCGTTAGATGATACGCACCTTGATTGTGTAGACAACGGAATGCTAATTTCAAATCAGCTCCAAGTAGCCTCGATTCGCTCGTAGTGTCATTGGTGCTTGCTGTATAATAATGACAATAGTTGTCTGTAGGGTAGACATGCTACAATATATATATTGCGTTAGATGATATGCACCTTGATTGTGTAGATAACGGAATGCAAATTTCAAATCAGCTCCAAGTAGCCTCGATTCACTCGTAGTGTCATTGGTGCTTGCTGTATAATAATGACAATAGTTGTCTGTAGGGTAGACATGCTACAATATATATATTGCGTTAGATTATACGCACCTTGATTGTGTAGATAACGGAATGCTAATTTCAAATCAGCTCCAAGTAGCCTCGATTCGCTCGTAGTGTCATTGATGCTTGCTGTATAATAATGACAATAGTTGTCTGTAGGGTAGACATGCTACAATATATATATATTGCGTTAGATGATACGCACCTTGATTGTGTAGACAACGGAATGCTAATTTCAAATCAGCTCCAAGTAGCCTCGATTCGCTCGTAGTGTCATTGGTGCTTGCTGTATAATAATGAAAATAGTTGTCTGTAGGGTAGACATGCTACAATATATATATTGCGTTAGATGATACGCACCAAGATTGTGTAGACAACGGAATGCTAATTTCAAATCAGCTCCAAGTAGCCTCGATTCGCTCGTAGTGTCATTGGTGCTTGCTGTATAATAATGACAATAGTTGTCTGTAAGGTAGACATGCTACAATATATATATTGCGTTAGATGATACGCACCTTGATTGTGTAGATAACGGAATGCTAATTTCAAATCAGCTCTAAGTAGCCTCGATTCGCTCGTAGTGTCATTGGTGCTTGCTGTATAATAATGACAATAGTTGTCTGTAGGGTAGACATGCTACAATATATATATTGCGTTAGATGATACGCACCTTGATTGTGTAGATAACGGAATGCTAATTTCAAATCAGCTCCAAGTAGCCTCGATTCGCTCGTAGTGTCATTGGTGCTTGCTGTATAATAATGACAATAGTTGTCTGTAGGGTAGACATGCTACAATATATATATTGCGTTTGATGATACGCACCTTGATTGTGTAGATAACGGAATGCTAATTTCAAATCAGCTCCAAGTAGCCTCGATTCGCTCGTAGTGTCATTGATGCTTGCTGTATAATAATGACAATAGTGGTCTGAAGGGTAGACATGCTACAATATATATATTGCGTTAGATGATACGCACCTTGATTGTGTAGACAACGGAATGCTAATTTCAAATCAGCTCCAAGTAGCCTCGATTCGCTCGTAGTGTCATTGGTGCTTGCTGTATAATAATGACAATAGTTGTCTGTAGGGTAGACATGCTACAATATATATATTGCGTTAGATGATACGCACCTTGATTGTGTAGACAACGGAATGCTAATTTCAAATCAGCTCCAAGTAGCCTCGATTCGCTCGTAGTGTCATTGGTGCTTGCTGTATAATAATGACAATAGTTGTCTGTAGGGTAGACATGCTACAATATATATATTGCATTAGATGATACGCACCTTGATTGTGTAGATAACGGAATGCTAATTTCAAATCAGCTCCAAGTAGCCTCGATTCGCTCGTAGTGTCATTGGTGCTTGCTGTATAATAATGACAATAGTTGTCTGTAGGGTAGACATGCTACAATATATATATTGCGTTAGATGATACGCACCTTGATTGTGTAGATAACGGAATGCTAATTTCAAATCAGCTCCAAGTAGCCTCGATTCACTCGTAGTGTCATTGGTGCTTGCTGTATAATAATGACAGTAGTTGTCTGTAGGGTAGACATGCTACAATATATATATTGCGTTAGATGATACGCACTTTGATTGTGTAGATGACGGAATGCTAATTTCAAATCAGCTCCAAGTAGCCTCGATTCGCTCGTAGTGTCATTGGTGCTTGCTGTATAAAAATGACAATAGTTGTCTGTAGGGTAGACATGCTACAATATATATATTGCGTTAGATGATACGCACCTTGCTTGTGTAGATAACGGAATGCTAATTTCAAATCAGCTCCAAGTAGCCTCGATTCGCTCGTAGTGTCATTGGTGCTTGCTGTATAATAATGACAATAGTTGTCTGTAAGGTAGACATGCTACAATATATATATTGCGTTAGATGATACGCACCTTGATTGTGTAGATAACGGAATGCTAATTTCAAATCAGCTCTAAGTAGCCTCGATTCGCTCGTAGTGTCATTGGTGCTTGCTGTATAATAATGACAATAGTTGTCTGTAGGGTAGACATGCTACAATATATATATTGCGTTAGATGATACGCCCCTTGATTGTGTAGATAACGGAATGCTAATTTCAAATCAGCTCCAAGTAGCCTCGATTCGCTCGTAGTGTCATTGGTGCTTGCTGTATAATAATGACAATAGTTGTCTGTAGGGTAGACATGCTACAATATATATATTACGTTAGATGATACGCACCTTGATTGTGTAGATAACGGAATGCTAATTTCAAATCAGCTTCAAGTAGCCTCGATTCGCTCGTAGTGTCATTGGTGCTTGCTGTATAATAATGACAATAGTTGTCCGTAGGGTAGACATGCTACAATATATATATTGCGTTAGATGATACGCACCTTGATTGTGTAGATAACGGAATGCTAATTTCAAATCAGCTCCAAGTAGCTTCAATTCACTCGTAGTGTCATTGGTGCTTGCTGTATAATAATGACAATAGTTGTCTGTAGGGTAGACATGCTACAATATATATATTGCGTTAGATGATAGTCACCAAGATTGTGTAGACAACGGAATGCTAATTTCAAATCAGCTCCAAGTAGCCTCGATTCGCTCGTAGTGTCATTGGTGCTTGCTGTATAATAATGACAATAGTTGTCTGTAAGGTAGACATGCTACAATATATATATTGCGTTAGATGATACGCACCTTGATTGTGTAGATAACGGAATGCTAATTTCAAATTAGCTCTAAGTAGCCTCGATTCGCTCGTAGTGTCATTGGTGCTTGCTGTATAATAATGACAATAGTTGTCTGTAGGGTAGACATGCTACAATATATATATTGCGTTAGATGATACGCACCTTGATTGTGTAGATAACGGAATGCTAATTTCAAATCAGCTCCAAGTAGCCTCGATTCGCTCGTAGTGTCATTGATGCTTGCTGTATAATAATGACAATAGTTGTCTGAAGGGTAGACATGCTACAATATATATATTGCGTTAGATGATACGCACCTTGATTGTGTAGACAACGGAATGCTAATTTCAAATCAGCTCCAAGTAGCCTCGATTCGCTCGTAGTGTCATTGGTGCTTGCTGTATAATAATGACAATAGTTGTCTGTAGGGTAGACATGCTACAATATATATATTGCGTTAGATGATACGCACCTTGATTGTGTAGATAACGGAATGCTAATTTCAAATCAGCTCCAAGTAGCCTCGATTCGCTCGTAGTGTCATTGGTGCTTGCTGTATAATAATGACAATAGTTGTCTGTAGGGTAGACATGCTACAATATATATATTGCGTTAGATGATACGCACCTTGATTGTGTAGATAACGGAATGCTAATTTCAAATCAGCTCCAAGTAGCCTCGATTCGCTCGTAGTGTCATTGGTGCTTGCTGTATAATAATGACAATAGTTGTCTGTAGGGTAGACATGCTGCAATATATATATTGCGTTAGATGATACGCACCTTGATTGTGTAGATAACGGAATGCTAATTTCAAATCAGCTCCAAGTAGCCTCGATTCGCTCGTAGTGTCATTGATGCTTGCTGTATAATAATGACAATAGTTGTCTGAAGGGTAGACATGCTACAATATATATATTGCGTTAGATGATACGCACCTTGATTGTGTAGACAACGGAATGCTAATTTCAAATCAGCTCCAAGTAGCCTCGATTCGCTCGTAGTGTCATTGGTGCTTGCTGTATAATAATGACAATAGTTGTCTGTAGGGTAGACATGCTACAATATATATATTGCGTTAGATGATACGCACCTTGATTGTGTAGACAACGGAATGCTAATTTCAAATCAGCTCCAAGTAGCCTCGATTCGCTCGTAGTGTCATTGGTGCTTGCTGTATAATAATGAAAATAGTTGTCTGTAGGGTAGACATGCTACAATATATATATTGCGTTAGATGATACGCACCTTGATTGTGTAGATAACGGAATGCTAATTTCAAATCAGCTCCAAGTAGCCTCGATTCGCTCGTAGTGTCATTGGTGCTTGCTGTATAATAATGACAATAGTTGTCTGTAGGGTAGACATGCTACAATATATATATTGCGTTAGATGATACGCACCTTGATTGTGTAGATAACGGAATGCTAATTTCAAATCAGCTCCAAGTAGCCTCGATTCGCTCGTAGTGTCATTGGTGCTTGCTGTATAATAATGACAATAGTTGTCTGTAAGGTAGACATGCTACAATATATATATTGCGTTAGATGATACGCACCTTGATTGTGTAGATAACGGAATGCTAATTTCAAATCAGCTCTAAGTAGCCTCGATTCGCTCGTAGTGTCATTGGTGCTTGCTGTATAATAATGACAATAGTTGTCTGTAGGGTAGACATGCTACAATATATATATTGCGTTAGATGATACGCACCTTGATTGTGTATATAACGGAATGCTAATTTCAAATCAGCTCCAAGTAGCCTCGATTCGCTCGTAGTGTCATTGGTGCTTGCTGTATAATAATGACAATAGTTGTCTGTAGGGTAGACATGCTACAATATATATATTGCGTTAGATGATACGCACCTTGATTGTGTAGATAACGGAATGCTAATTTCAAATCAGCTCCAAGTAGCCTCGATTCGCTCGTAGTGTCATTGGTGCTTGCTGTATAATAATGACAATAGTTGTCTGTAGGGTAGACATGCTACAATATATATATTGCGTTAGATGATACGCACCTTGATTGTGTAGATAACAGAATGCTAATTTCAAATCAGCTCCAAGTAGCCTCGATTCGCTCGTAGTGTCATTGGTGCTTGTTGTATAATAATGACAATAGTTGTCTGTAGGGTAGACATGCGACAATATATATATTGCGTTAGATGATACTCACCTTGATTGTGTAGATAACGGAATGCTAATTTCAAATCAGCTCCAAGTAGCCTCGATTCGCTCGTAGTGTCATTGGTGCTTGCTGTATAATAATGACAATAGTTGTCTGTAGGGTAGACATGCTACAATATATATATTGCGTTAGATGATACGCACCTTGATTGTGTAGATAACGGAATGCTAATTTCAAATCAGCTCCAAGTAGCCTCGATTCGCTCGTAGTTTCATTGGTGCTTGCTGTATAATAATGACAATAGTTTTCTGTAGGGTAGACATGCTACAATATATATATTGCGTTAGATGATACGCACCTTGATTGTGTAGTCAACGGAATGCTAATTTCAAATCAGCTCCAAGTAGCCTCGATTCGCTCGTAGTGTCATTGGTGCTTGCTGTATAATAATGACAATAGTTGTCTGTAGGGTAGACATGCTAGAATATATATATATTGCGTTAGTTGATACGCACCTTGATTGTGTAGATAACGGAATGCTAATTTCAAATCAGCTCCAAGTAGCCTCGATTCGCTCGTAGTGTCATTGGTGCTTGCTGTATAATAATGACAACAGTTGTCTGTAGGGTAGACATGCTACAATATATATATATTGCGTTAGATGATACGCACCTTGATTGTGTAGATAACGGAATGCTAATTTCAAATCAGCTCCAAGTAGCCTCGATTCGCTCGTAGTGTCATTGATGCTTGCTGTATAATAATGACAATAGTGGTCTGTAGGGTAGACATGCTACAATATATATATTGCGTTAGATGATACGCACCTTGATTGTGTAGATAACGGAATGCTAATTTCAAATCAGCTCCAAGTAGCCTCGATTCGCTCGTAGTGTCATTGGTGCTTGCTGTATAATAATGACAATAGTTGTCTGTAGGGTAGACATGCTACAATATATATATTGCGTTAGATGATACGCACCTTGATTGTGTAGATAACGGAATGCTAATTTCAAATCAGCTCCAAGTAGCCTCGATTCGCTCGTAGTGTCATTGATGCTTGCTGTATAATAATGGCAATAGTTGTCTGAAGGGTAGACATGCTACAATATATATATTGCGTTAGATGATACGCACCTTGATTGTGTAGACAACGGAATGCTAATTTCAAATCAGCTCCAAGTAGCCTCGATTCGCTCGTAGTGTCATTGGTGCTTGCTGTATAATAATGACAATAGTTGTCTGTAGGGTAGACATGCTACAATATATATATTGCGTTAGATGATACGCACCTTGATTGTGTAGACAACGGAATGCTAATTTCAAATCAGCTCCAAGTAGCCTCGATTCGCTCGTAGTGTCATTGGTGCTTGCTGTATAATAATGAAAATAGTTGTCTGTAGGGTAGACATGCTACAATATATATATTGCGTTAGATGATACGCACCTTGATTGTGTAGATAACGGAATGCTAATTTCAAATCAGCTCCAAGTAGCCTCGATTCGCTCGTAGTGTCATTGGTGCTTGCTGTATAATAATGACAATAGTTGTCTGTAGGGTAGACATGCTACAATATATATATTGCGTTAGATGATACGCACCTTGATTGTGTAGATAACGGAATGCTAATTTCAAATCAGCTCCAAGTAGCCTCGATTCGCTCGTAGTGTCATTGGTGCTTGCTGTATAATAATGACAATAGTTGTCTGTAAGGTAGACATGCTACAATATATATATTGCGTTAGATGATACGCACCTTGATTGTGTAGATAACGGAATGCTAATTTCAAATCAGCTCTAAGTAGCCTCGATTCGCTCGTAGTGTCATTGGTGCTTGCTGTATAATAATGACAATAGTTGTCTGTAGGGTAGACATGCTACAATATATATATTGCGTTAGATGATACGCACCTTGATTGTGTATATAACGGAATGCTAATTTCAAATCAGCTCCAAGTAGCCTCGATTCGCTCGTAGTGTCATTGGTGCTTGCTGTATAATAATGACAATAGTTGTCTGTAGGGTAGACATGCTACAATATATATATTGCGTTAGATGATACGCACCTTGATTGTGTAGATAACGGAATGCTAATTTCAAATCAGCTCCAAGTAGCCTCGATTCGCTCGTAGTGTCATTGGTGCTTGCTGTATAATAATGACAATAGTTGTCTGTAGGGTAGACATGCTACAATATATATATTGCGTTAGATGATACGCACCTTGATTGTGTAGATAACAGAATGCTAATTTCAAATCAGCTCCAAGTAGCCTCGATTCGCTCGTAGTGTCATTGGTGCTTGTTGTATAATAATGACAATAGTTGTCTGTAGGGTAGACATGCGACAATATATATATTGCGTTAGATGATACTCACCTTGATTGTGTAGATAACGGAATGCTAATTTCAAATCAGCTCCAAGTAGCCTCGATTCGCTCGTATTGTCATTGGTGCTTGCTGTATAATAATGACAATAGTTGTCTGTAGGGTAGACATGCTACAATATATATATTGCGTTAGATGATACGCACCTTGATTGTGTAGATAACGGAATGCTAATTTCAAATCAGCTCCAAGTAGCCTCGATTCGCTCGTAGTGTCATTGGTGCTTGCTGTATAATAATGACAATAGTTGTCTGTAGGGTAGACATGCTACAATATATATATTGCGTTAGATGATACGCACCTTGATTGTGTAGATAACAGAATGCTAATTTCAAATCAGCTCCAAGTAGCCTCGATTCGCTCGTAGTGTCATTGGTGCTTGTTGTATAATAATGACAATAGTTGTCTGTAGGGTAGACATGCGACAATATATATATTGCGTTAGATGATACTCACCTTGATTGTGTAGATAACGGAATGCTAATTTCAAATCAGCTCCAAGTAGCCTCGATTCGCTCGTAGTGTCATTGGTGCTTGCTGTATAATAATGACAATAGTTGTCTGTAGGGTAGACATGCTACAATATATATATTGCGTTAGATGATACGCACCTTGATTGTGTAGATAACGGAATGCTAATTTCAAATCAGCTCCAAGTAGCCTCGATTCGCTCGTAGTTTCATTGGTGCTTGCTGTATAATAATGACAATAGTTTTCTGTAGGGTAGACATGCTACAATATATATATTGCGTTAGATGATACGCACCTTGATTGTGTAGTCAACGGAATGCTAATTTCAAATCAGCTCCAAGTAGCCTCGATTCGCTCGTAGTGTCATTGGTGCTTGCTGTATAATAATGACAATAGTTGTCTGTAGGGTAGACATGCTAGAATATATATATTGCGTTAGTTGATACGCACCTTGATTGTGTAGATAACGGAATGCTAATTTCAAATCAGCTCCAAGTAGCCTCGATTCGCTCGTAGTGTCATTGATGCTTGCTGTATAATAATGACAATAGTGGTCTGTAGGGTAGACATGCTACAATATATATATATTGCGTTAGATGATACGCACGTTGATTGTGTAGATAACGGAATGCTAATTTCAAATCAGCTCCAAGTAGCCTCGATTCGCTCGTAGTGTCATTGGTGCTTGCTGTATAATAATGACAATAGTTGTCTGTAGGGTAGACATGCTACAATATATATATTGCGTTAGATGATACGCACCTTGATTGTGTAGATAACGGAATGCTAATTTCAAATCAGCTCCAAGTAGCCTCGATTCGCTCGTAGTGTCATTGGTGCTTGCTGTATAATAATGACAATAGTTGTCTATAGGGTAGACATGCTACAATATATATATTGCGTTAGATGATACGCACCTTGATTGTGTAGATAACGGAATGCTAATTTCAAATCAGCTCCAAGTAGCCTCGATTCGCTCGTAGTGTCATTGGTGCTTGCTGTATAATAATGACAATAGTTGTCTGTAGGGTAGACATGCTACAATATATATATTGCGTTAGATGATACGCACCTTGATTGTGTAGATAACGGAATGCTAATTTCAAATCAGCTCCAAGTAGCCTCGATTCACTCGTAGTGTCATTGGTGCTTGCTGTATAATAATGACAATAGTTGTCTGTAGGGTAGACATGCTACAATATATATATTGCGTTAGATGATACGCACCTTGATTGTGTAGATAACGGAATGCTAATTTCAAATCAGCTCCGAGTAGCCTCGATTCGCTCGTAGTGTCATTGGTGCTTGCTGTATAATAATGACAATAGTTGTCTGTAGGGTAGACATGCTACAATATATATATTGCGTTAGATGATACTCACCTTGATTGTGTAGATAACGGAATGCTAATTTCAAATCAGCTCCAAGTAGCCTCGATTCGCTCGTAGTGTCATTGGTGCTTGCTGTATAATAATGACAATAGTTGTCTGTAGGGTAGACATGGTACAATATATATATTGCGTTAGATGATACGCACCTTGATTGTGTAGATAACGGAATGCTAATTTCAAATCAGCTCCAAGTAGCCTCGATTCGCTCGTAGTGTCATTGGTGCTTGCTGTATAATAATGACAATAGTTGTCTGTAGGGTAGACATGCTACAATATATATATTGCGTTAGATGATACGCACCTTGATTGTGTAGATAACGGAATGCTAATTTCAAATCAGCTCCAAGTAGCCTCGATTCGCTCGTAGTGTCATTGGTGCTTGCTGTATAATAATGACAATAGTTGTCAGTAGGGTAGACATGCTACAATATATATATTGCGTTAGATGATACGCACCTTGATTGTGTAGATAACGGAATGCTAATTTCAAATCAGCTCCAAGTAGCCTCGATTCGCTCGTAGTTTCATTGGTGCTTGCTGTATAATATGACAATAGTTGTCTGTAGGGTAGACATGCTACAATATATATATTGCGTTAGATGATACGCACCTTGATTGTGTAGACAACGGAATGCTAATTTCAAATCAGCTCCAAGTAGCCTCGATTCGCTCGTAGTGTCATTGGTGCTTGCTGTATAATAATGACAATAGTTGTCTGTAGGGTAGACATGCTGCAATATATATATTGCGTTAGATGATACGCACCTTGATTGTGTAGATAACGGAATGCTAATTTCAAATCAGCTCCAAGTAGCCTCGATTCGCTCGTAGTGTCATTGGTGCTTGCTGTATAATAATGACAATAGTTGTCTGTAGGGTAGACATGCTACAATATATATATTGCGTTAGATGATACGCACCTTGATTGTGTAGATAACGGAATGCTAATTTCAAATCAGCTCCAAGTAGCCTCGATTCGCTCGTAGTGTCATTGGTGCTTGCTGTATAATAATGACAATAGTTGTCTGTAGGGTAGACATGCTACAATATATATATTGCGTTAGATGATACGCACCTTGGTTGTGTAGATAACGGAATGATAATTTCAAATCAGCTCCAAGTAGCCTCGATTCGCTCGTAGTGTCATTGGTGCTTGCTGTATAATAATGACAATAGTTGTCTGTAGGGTAGACATGCTACAATATATATATTGCGTTAGATGATACGCACCTTGATTGTGTAGATAACGGAATGCTAATTTCAAATCAGCTCCAAGTAGCCTCGATTCACTCGTAGTGTCATTGGTGCTTGCTGTATAATAATGACAATAGTTGTCTGTAGGGTAGACATGCTACAATATATATATTGCGTTAGATGATACGCACCTTGATTGTGTAGATAACGGAATGCTAATTTCAAATCAGCTCCAAGTAGCCACGATTCGCTCGTAGTTTCATTGGTGCTTGCTGTATAATAATGACAATAGTTGTCTGTAGGGTAGACATGCTACAATATATATATTGCGTTAGATGATACGCACCTTGATTGTGTAGACAACGGAATGCTAATTTCAAATCAGCTCCAAGTAGCCTCGATTCGCTCGTGGTGTCATTGGTGCTTGCTGTATATTAATGATAATAGTTGTCTGTAGGGTAGACATGCTACAATATATATATTGCGTTAGATGATACGCACCTTGATTGTGTAGACAACGGAATGCTAATTTCAAATCAGCTCCAAGTAGCCTCGATTCGCTCGTAGTGTCATTGGTGCTTGCTGTATAATAATGACAATAGTTGTCTGTAGGGTAGACATGCTACAATATATATATTGCGTTAGATGATACGCACCTTGATTGTGTAGATAACGGAATGCTAATTTCAAATCAGCTCCAAGTAGCCTCGATTCGCTCGTAGTGTCATTGGTGCTTGCTGTATAATAATGACAATAGTTGTCTGTAGGGTAGACATGCTACAATATATATATTGCGTTAGATGATACGCACCTTGGTTGTGTAGATAACGGAATGATAATTTCAAATCAGCTCCAAGTAGCCTCGATTCACTCGTAGTGTCATTGGTGCTTGCTGTATAATAATGACAATAGTTGTCTGTAGGGTAGACATGCTACAATATATATATTGCGTTAGATGATACGCACCTTGATTGTGTAGATAACGGAATGCTAATTTCAAATCAGCTCCAAGTAGCCACGATTCGCTCGTAGTTTCATTGGTGCTTGCTGTATAATAATGACAATAGTTGTCTGTAGGGTAGACATGCTACAATATATATATTGCGTTAGATGATACGCACCTTGATTGTGTAGACAACGGAATGCTAATTTCAAATCAGCTCCAAGTAGCCTCGATTCGCTCGTGGTGTCATTGGTGCTTGCTGTATATTAATGATAATAGTTGTCTGTAGGGTAGACATGCTACAATATATATATTGCGTTAGATGATACGCACCTTGATTGTGTAGACAACGGAATGCTAATTTCAAATCAGCTCCAAGTAGCCTCGATTCGCTCGTAGTGTCATTGGTGCTTTCTGTATAATAATGACAATAGTTGTCTGTAGGGTAGACATGCTACAATATATATATTGCGTTAGATGATACGCACCTTGATTGTGTAGATAACGGAATGCTAATTTCAAATCAGCTCCAAGTAGCCTCGATTCGCTCGTAGTGTCATTGGTGCTTGCTGTATAATAATGACAATAGTTGTCTGTAGGGTAGACATGCTACACTATATATATTGCGTTAGATGATACGCACCTTGATTGTGTAGACAACGGAATGCTAATTTCAAATCAGCTCCAAGTAGCCTCGATTCGCTCGTAGTGTCATTGGTGCTTGCTGTATAATAATGACAATAGTTGTCTGTAGGGTAGACATGCTACAATATATATATTGCGTTAGATGATACGCACCTTGATTGTGTAGATAACGGAATGCTAATTTCAAATCAGCTCCAAGTAGCCTTGATTCGCTCGTAGTGTCATTGGTGCTTGCTGTATAATAATGACAATAGTTGTCTGTAGGGTAGACATGCTACAATATATATATTGCGTTAGATGATACGCACCTTGATTGTGTAGATAACGGAATGCTAATTTCAAATCAGCTCCAAGTAGCCTCGATTCGCTCGTAGTGTCATTGGTGCTTGCTGTATAATAATGACAATAGTTGTCTGTAGGTTAGACATGCTACAATATATATATTGCGTTAGATGATACGCACCTTGATTGTGTAGATAACGGAATGCTAATTTCAAATCAGCTCCAAGTAGCCTCGATTCGCTCGTAGTGTCATTGGTGCTTGCTGTATAATAATGACAATAGTTGTCTGTAGGGTAGACATGCTACAATATATATATTGCGTTAGATGATACGCACCTTGATTGTGTAGATAACGGAATGCTAATTTCAAATCAGCTCCAAGTAGCCTCGATTCGCTCGTAGTGTCATTAGTGCTTGCTGTATAATAATGACAATAGTTGTCTGTAGGGTAGACATGCTACAATATATATATATTGCGTTAGATGATACGCACCTTGATTGTGTAGACAACGGAATGCTAATTTCAAATCAGCTCCAAGTAGCCTCGATTCGCTCGTAGTGTCATTGGTGCTTGCTGTATAATAATGACAATAGTTGTCTGTAGGGTAGACATGCTACAATATATATATATTGCGTTAGATGATACGCACCTTGATTGTGTAGACAACGGAATGCTAATTTCAAATCAGCTCCAAGTAGCCTCGATTCGCTCGTAGTGTCATTGGTGCTTGCTGTATAATAATGACAATAGTTGTCTGTAGGGTAGACATGCTACAATATATATATTGCGTTAGATGATACGCACCTTGATTTTGTAGATAACGGAATGCTAATTTCAAATCAGCTCCAAGTAGCCTCGATTCGCTCGTAGTGTCATTGGTGCTTGCTGTATAATAATGACAATAGTTGTCTGTAGGGTAGACATGCTACAATATATATATTGCGTTAGATGATACGCACCTTGATTGTGTAGACAACGGAATGCTAATTTCAAATCAGCTCCAAGTAGCCTCGATTCGCTCGTAGTGTCATTGGTGCTTGCTGTATACTAATGACAATAGTTGTCTGTAGGGTAGACATGCTACAATATATATATTGCGTTAGATGATACGCACCTTGATTGTGTAGACAACGGAATGCTAATTTCAAATCAGCTCCAAGTAGCCTCGATTCGCTCGTAGATTTATTGGTTCTTGCTGTATAATAATGACAATAGTTGTCTGTAGGGTAGACATGCTACAATATATATATTGCGTTAGGTGATACGCACCTTGATTGTGTAGACAACGGAATGCTAATTTCAAATCAGCTCCAAGTAGCCTCGATTCGCTCGTAGTGTCGTTGGTGCTTGCTGTATAATAATGACAATAGTTGTCTGTAGGGTAGACATGCTACAATATATATATTGAGTTAGATGATACGCACCTTGATTGTGTAGACAACGGAATGCTAATTTCAAATCAGCTCCAAGTAGCCTCGATTCGCTCGTAGTGTTATTGGTGCTTGCTGTATAATAATGACAATAGTTGTCTGTAGGGTAGACATGCTACAATATAAATATTGCGTTAGATGATACGCACCTTGATTGTGTAGATAACGGAATGCTAATTTCAAATCAGCTCCAAGTAGCCTCGATTCGCTCGTAGTGTCATTGGTGCTTGCTGTATAATAATGACAATAGTTGTCTGTAGGGTAGACATGCTACAATATATATATTGCGTTAGATGATACGCACCTTGATTGTGTAGATAACGGAATGCTAATTTCAAATCAGCTACAAGTAGCCTCAATTCGCTCGTAGTGTCATTGGTGCTTGCTGTATAATAATGACAATACTTGTCTGTAGGGTAGACATGCTACAATATATATATTGCGTTAGATGATACGCACCTTGATTGTGTAGATAACGGAATGCTAATTTCAAATCAGCTCCAAGTAGCCTCGATTCGCTCGTAGTGTCATTGGTGCTTGCTGTATAATAATGACAATAGTTGTCTGTAGGGTAGACATGCTACAATATATATATTGCGTTAGATGATACGCACCTTGATTGTGTAGATAACAGAATGCTAATTTCAAATCAGCTACAAGTAGCCTCGATTCGCTCGTAGTGTCATTGGTGCTTGCTGTATAATAATGACAATAGTTGTCTGTAGGGTAGACATGCTACAATATATATATTGCGTTAGATGATACGCACCTTGATTGTGTAGACAACGGAATGCTAATTTCAAATCAGCTCCAAGTAGGCTCGATTCGCTCGTAGTGTCATTGGTGCTTGCTGTATAATAATGACAATAGTTGTCTGTAGGGTAGACATGCTACAATATATATATTGCGTTAGATGATACGCACCTTGATTGTGTAGATAACGGAATGCTAATTTCAAATCAGCTCCAAGTAGCCTCAATTCGCTCGTAGTGTCATTGGTGCTTGCTGTATAATAATGACACTAGTTGTCTGTAGGGTAGACATGCTACAATATATATATTGTGTTAGATGATACGCACCTTGATTGTGTAGATAACGGAATGCTAATTTCAAATCAGCTCCAAGTAGCCTCGATTCGCTCGTAGTGTCATTGGTGCTTGCTGTATACTAATGACAATAGTTGTCTGTAGGGTAGACATGCTACAATATAAATATTGCGTTAGATGATACGCACCTTGATTGTGTAGATAACGGAATGCTAATTTCAAATCAGCTCCAAGTAGCCTCGATTCGCTCGTAGTGTCATTGGTGCTTGCTGTATAATAATGACAATAGTTGTCTGTAGGGTAGACATGCTACAATATATATATTGCGCTAGATGATACGCACCTTGATTGTGTAGATAACGGAATGCTAATTTCAAATCAGCTACAAGTAGCCTCAATTCGCTCGTAGTGTCATTGGTGCTTGCTGTATAATAATGACAATACTTGTCTGTAGGGTAGACATGCTACAATATATATATTGCGTTAGATGATACGCACCTTGATTGTGTAGATAACGGAATGCTAATTTCAAATCAGCTCCAAGTAGCCTCGATTCGCTCGTAGTGTCATTGGTGCTTGCTGTATACTAATGACAATAGTTGTCTGTAGGGTAGACATGCTACAATATATATATTGCGTTAGATGATACGCACCTTGATTGTGTAGATAACAGAATGCTGATTTCAAATCAGCTACAAGTAGCCTCGATTCGCTCGTAGTGTCATTGGTGCTTGCTGTATAATAATGACAATAGTTGTCTGTAGGGTAGACATGCTACAATATATATATTGCGTTAGATGATACGCACCTTGATTGTGTAGACAACGGAATGCTAATTTCAAATCAGCTCCAAGTAGGCTCGATTCGCTCGTAGTGTCATTGGTGCTTGCTGTATAATAATGACAATAGTTGTCTGTAGGGTAGACATGCTACAATATATATATTGCGTTAGATGATACGCACCTTGATTGTGTAGATAACGGAATGCTAATTTCAAATCAGCTACAAGTAGCCTCAATTCGCTCGTAGTGTCATTGGTGCTTGCTGTATAATAATGACAATAGTTGTCTGTAGGGTAGACATGCTACAATATATATATTGCGTTAGATGATACGCACCTTGATTGTGTAGATAACGGAATGCTAATTTCAAATCAGCTCCATGTAGCCTCGATTCGCTCGTAGTGTCATTGGTGCTTGCTGTATACTAATGACAATAGTTGTCTGTAGGGTAGACATGCTACAATATATATATTGCGTTAGATGATACGCACCTTGATTGTGTAGATAACAGAATGCTAATTTCAAATCAGCTACAAGTAGCCTCGATTCGCTCGTAGTGTCATTGGTGCTTGCTGTATAATAATGACAATAGTTGTCTGTAGGGTAGACATGCTACAATATATATATTGCGTTAGATGATACGCACCTTGATTGTGTAGACAACGGAATGCTAATTTCAAATCAGCTCCAAGTAGGCTCGATTCGCTCGTAGTGTCATTGGTGCTTGCTGTATAATAATGACAATAGTTGTCTGTAGGGTAGACATGCTACAATATATATATTGCGTTAGATGATACGCACCTTGATTGTGTAGATAACGGAATGCTAATTTCAAATCAGCTACAAGTAGCCTCAATTCGCTCGTAGTGTCATTGGTGCTTGCTGTATAATAATGACAATAGTTGTCTGTAGGGTAGACATGCTACAATATATATATTGCGTTAGATGATACGCACCTTGATTGTGTAGATAACGGAATGCTAATTTCAAATCAGCTCCAAGTAGCCTCGATTCGCTCGTAGTGTCATTGGTGCTTGCTGTATACTAATGACTATAGTTGTCTGTAGGGTAGACATGCTACAATATATATATTGCGTTAGATGATAAGCACCTTGATTGTGTAGCTAACAGAATGCTAATTTCAAATCAGCTACAAGTAGCCTCGATTCGCTCGTAGTGTCATTGGTGCTTGCTGTATAATAATGACAATAGTTGTCTGTAGGGTAGACATGCTACAATATATATATTGCGTTAGATGATACGCACCTTGTTTGTGTAGACAACGGAATGCTAATTTCAAATCATCTCCAAGTAGCCTCGATTCGCTCGTAGTGTCATTGGTGCTTGCTGTATAATAATGACAATAGTTGTCTGTAGGGTAGACATGCTACAATATATATATTGCGTTAGATGATACGCACCTTGATTGTGTAGATACCAGAATGCTAATTTCAAATCAGCTACAAGTAGCCTCAATTCGCTCGTAGTGTCATTGGTGCTTGCTGTATAATAATGACAATAGTTGTCTGTAGGGTAGACATGCTACAATATATATATTGCGTTAGATGATACGCACCTTGATTGTGTAGATAACGGAATGCTAATTTCAAATCAGCTCCATGTAGCCTCGATTCGCTCGTAGTGTCATTGGTGCTTGCTGTATACTAATGACAATAGTTGTCTGTAGGGTAGACATGCTACAATATATATATTGCGTTAGATGATACGCACCTTGATTGTGTAGATAACGGAATGCTAATTTCAAATCAGCTACAAGTAGCCTCAATTCGCTCGTAGTGTCATTGGTGCTTGCTGTATAATAATGACAATAGTTGTCTGTAGGGTAGACATGCTACAATATATATATTGCGTTAGATGATACGCACCTTGATTGTGTAGATAACGGAATGCTAATTTCAAATCAGCTCCAAGTAGCCTCGATTCGCTCGTAGTGTCATTGGTGCTTGCTGTATACTAATGACAATAGTTGTCTGTAGGGTAGACATGCTACAATATATATATTGCGTTAGATGATAAGCACCTTGATTGTGTAGCTAACAGAATGCTAATTTCAAATCAGCTACAAGTAGCCTCGATTCGCTCGTAGTGTCATTGGTGCTTGCTGTATAATAATGACAATAGTTGTCTGTAGGGTAGACATGCTAAAATATATATATTGCGTTAGATGATACGCACCTTGTTTGTGTAGACAACGGAATGCTAATTTCAAATCATCTCCAAGTAGCCTCGATTCGCTCGTAGTGTCATTGGTGCTTGCTGTATAATAATGACAATAGTTGTCTGTAGGGTAGACATGCTACAATATATATATTGCGTTAGATGATACGCACCTTGATTGTGTAGACAACGGAATGCTAATTTCAAATCAGTTCCAAGTAGCCTCGATTCGCTCGTAGTGTCATTGGTGCTTGCTGTATAATAATGACAATAGTTGTCTGTAGGGTAGACATGCTACAATATATATATTGCGTTAGATGATACGCACCTTGATTGTGTAGATAACGGAATGCTAATTTCAAATCAGCTCCAAGTAGCCTCGATTCGCTCGTAGTGTCATTGGTGCTTGCCGTATACTAATGACAATAGTTGTCTGTAGGGTAGACATGCTACAATATATATATTGCGTTAGATGATACGCACCTTGATTTTGTAGATAACGGAATGCTAATTTCAAATCAGCTCCAAGTAGCCTCGATTCGCTCGTAGTGTCATTGGTGCTTGCTGTATACTAATGACAATAGTTGTCTGTAGGGTAGACATGCTACAATATATATATTGCGTTAGATGATACGCACCTTGATTGTGTAGATAACGGAATGCTAATTTCAAATCAGCTACAAGTAGCCTCAATTCGCTCGTAGTGTCATTGGTGCTTGCTGTATAATAATGACAATAGTTGTCTGTAGGGTAGACATGCTACAATATATATATTGCGTTAGATGATACGCACCTTGATTGTGTAGATAACGGAATGCTAATTTCAAATCAGCTCCATGTAGCCTCGATTCGCTCGTAGTGTCATTGGTGCTTGCTGTATACTAATGACAATAGTTGTCTGTAGGGTAGACATGCTACAATATATATATTGCGTTAGATGATACGCACCTTGATTGTGTAGATAACGGAATGCTAATTTCAAATCAGCTACAAGTAGCCTCAATTCGCTCGTAGTGTCATTGGTGCTTGCTGTATAATAATGACAATAGTTGTCTGTAGGGTAGACATGCTACAATATATATATTGCGTTAGATGATACGCACCTTGATTGTGTAGATAACGGAATGCTAATTTCAAATCAGCTCCAAGTAGCCTCGATTCGCTCGTAGTGTCATTGGTGCTTGCTGTATACTAATGACAATAGTTGTCTGTAGGGTAGACATGCTACAATATATATATTGCGTTAGATGATAAGCACCTTGATTGTGTAGCTAACAGAATGCTAATTTCAAATCAGCTACAAGTAGCCTCGATTCGCTCGTAGTGTCATTGGTGCTTGCTGTATAATAATGACAATAGTTGTCTGTAGGGTAGACATGCTAAAATATATATATTGCGTTAGATGATACGCACCTTGTTTGTGTAGACAACGGAATGCTAATTTCAAATCATCTCCAAGTAGCCTCGATTCGCTCGTAGTGTCATTGGTGCTTGCTGTATAATAATGACAATAGTTGTCTGTAGGGTAGACATGCTACAATATATATATTGCGTTAGATGATACGCACCTTGATTGTGTAGATAACGGAATGCTAATTTCAAATCAGCTACAAGTAGCCTCAATTCGCTCGTAGTGTCATTGGTGCTTGCTGTATAATAATGACAATAGTTGTCTGTAGGGTAGACATGCTACAATATATATATTGCGTTAGATGATACGCACCTTGATTGTGTAGATAGCGGAATGCTAATTTCAAATCAGCTCCAAGTAGCCTCGATTCGCTCGTAGTGTCATTGGTGCTTGCTGTATACTAATGACAATAGTTGTCTGTAGGGTAGACATGCTACAATATATATATTGCGTTAGATGATAAGCACCTTGATTGTGTAGCTAACAGAATGCTAATTTCAAATCAGCTACAAGTAGCCTCGATTCGCTCGTAGTGTCATTGGTGCTTGCTGTATAATAATGACAATAGTTGTCTGTAGGGTAGACATGCTAAAATATATATATTGCGTTAGATGATACGCACCTTGTTTGTGTAGACAACGGAATGCTAATTTCAAATCATCTCCAAGTAGCCTCGATTCGCTCGTAGTGTCATTGGTGCTTGCTGTATAATAATGACAATAGTTGTCTGTAGGGTAGACATGCTACAATATATATATTGCGTTAGATGATACGCACCTTGATTGTGTAGACAACGGAATGCTAATTTCAAATCAGTTCCAAGTAGCCTCGATTCGCTCGTAGTGTCATTGGTGCTTGCTGTATAATAATGACAATAGTTGTCTGTAGGGTAGACATGCTACAATATATATATTGCGTTAGATGATACGCACCTTGATTGTGTAGATAACGGAATGCTAATTTCAAATCAGCTCCAAGTAGCCTCGATTCGCTCGTAGTGTCATTGGTGCTTGCCGTATACTAATGACAATAGTTGTCGGTAGGGTAGACATGCTACAATATATATATTGCGTTAGATGATACGCACCTTGATTTTGTAGATAACGGAATGCTAATTTCAAATCAGCTCCAAGTAGCCTCGATTCGCTCGTAGTGTCATTGGTGCTTGCTGTATACTAATGACAATAGTTGTCTGTAGGGTAGACATGCTACAATATATATATTGCGTTAGATGATACGCACCTTGATTGTGTAGATAACGGAATGCTAATTTCAAATCAGCTACAAGTAGCCTCAATTCGCTCGTAGTGTCATTGGTGCTTGCTGTATAATAATGACAATAGTTGTCTGTAGGGTAGACATGCTACAATATATATATTGCGTTAGATGATACGCACCTTGATTGTGTAGATAACGGAATGCTAATTTCAAATCAGCTCCAAATAGCCTCGATTCGCTCGTAGTGTCATTGGTGCTTGCTGTATACTAATGACAATAGTTGTCTGTAGGGTAGACATGCTACAATATATATATTGCGTTAGATGATACGCACCTTGATTGTGTAGATAACAGAATGCTAATTTCAAATCAGCTACAAGTAGCCTCGATTCGCTCGTAGTGTCATTGGTGCTTGCTGTATAATAATGACAATAGTTGTCTGTAGGGTAGACATGCTACAATATATATATTGCGTTAGATGATACGCACCTTGATTGTGTAGACAACGGAATGCTAATTTCAAATCAGCTCCAAGTAGCCTCGATTCGCTCGTAGTGTCATTGGTGCTTGCTGTATAATAATGACAATAGTTGTCTGTAGGGTAGACATGCTACAATATATATATTGCGTTAGATGATACGCACCTTGATTGTGTAGATAACGGAATGCTAATTTCAAATCAGCTACAAGTAGCCTCAATTCGCTCGTAGTGTCATTGGTGCTTGCTGTATAATAATGACAATAGTTGTCTGTAGGGTAGACATGCTACAATATATATATTGCGTTAGATGATACGCACCTTGATTGTGTAGATAACGGAATGCTAATTTCAAATCAGCTCCAAGTAGCCTCGATTCGCTCGTAGTGTCATTGGTGCTTGCTGTATACTAATGACAATAGTTGTCTGTAGGGTAGACATGCTACAATATATATATTGCGTTAGATGATACGCACCTTGATTGTGTAGATAACAGAATGCTAATTTCAAATCAGCTACAAGTAGCCTCGATTCGCTCGTAGTGTCATTGGTGCTTGCTGTATAATAATGACAATAGTTGTCTGTAGGGTAGACATGCTACAATATATATATATTGCGTTAGATGATACGCACCTTGTTTGTGTAGACAACGGAATGCTAATTTCAAATCATCTCCAAGTAGCCTCGATTCGCTCGTAGTGTCATTGGTGCTTGCTGTATAATAATGACAATAGTTGTCTGTAGGGTAGACATGCTACAATATATATATTGCGTTAGATGATACGCACCTTGATTGTGTAGACAACGGAATGCTAATTTCAAATCAGTTCCAAGTAGCCTCGATTCGCTCGTAGTGTCATTGGTGCTTGCTGTATAATAATGACAATAGTTGTCTGTAGGGTAGACATGCTACAATATATATATTGCGTTAGATGATACGCACCTTGATTGTGTAGATAACGGAATGCTAATTTCCAATCAGCTCCAAGTAGCCTCGATTCGCTCGTAGTGTCATTGGTGCTTGCCGTATACTAATGACAATAGTTGTCTGTAGGGTAGACATGCTACAATATATATATTGCGTTAGATGATACGCACCTTGATTTTGTAGATAACGGAATGCTAATTTCAAATCAGCTCCAAGTAGCCTCGATTCGCTCGTAGTGTCATTGGTGCTTGCTGTATACTAATGACAATAGTTGTCTGTAGGGTAGACATGCTACAATATATATATTGCGTTAGATGATACGCACCTTGATTGTGTAGATAACAGAATGCTAATTTCAAATCAGCTAGAAGTAGCCTCGATTCGCTCGTAGTGTCATTGGTGCTTGCTGTATAATAATAACAATAGTTGTCTGTAGGGTAGACATGCTACAATATATATATTGCGTTAGATGATACGCACCTTGATTGTGTAGACAACGGAATGCTAATTTCAAATCAGCTCCAAGTAGCCTCGATTCGCTCGTAGTGTCATTGGTGCTTGCTGTATAATAATGACAATAGTTGTCTGTAGGGTAGACATGCTTCAATATATATATTGCGTTAGATGATACGCACCTTGATTGTGTAGATAACGGAATGCTAATTTCAAATCAGCTACAAGTAGCCTCAATTCGCTCGTAGTGTCATTGGTGCTTGCTGTATAATAATGACAATAGTTGTCTGTAGGGTAGACATGCTACAATATATATATTGCGTTAGATGATACGCACCTTGATTGTGTAGATAACGGAATGCTAATTTCAAATCAGCTCCATGTAGCCTCGATTCGCTCGTAGTGTCATTGGTGCTTGCTGTATACTAATGACAATAGTTGTCTGTAGGGTAGACATGCTACAATATATATATTGCGTTAGATGATACGCACCTTGATTGTGTAGATAACGGAATGCTAATTTCAAATCAGCTACAAGTAGCCTCAATTCGCTCGTAGTGTCATTGGTGCTTGCTGTATAATAATGACAATAGTTGTCTGTAGGGTAGACATGCTACAATATATATATTGCATTAGATGATACGCACCTTGATTGTGTAGATAACGGAATGCTAATTTCAAATCAGCTCCAAGTAGCATCGATTCGCTCGTAGTGTCATTGGTGCTTGCTGTATACTAATGACAATAGTTGTCTGTAGGGTAGACATGCTACAATATATATATTGCGTTAGATGATACGCACCTTGATTGTGTAGATAACAGAATGCTAATTTCAAATCAGCTACAAGTAGCCTCGATTCGCTCGTAGTGTCATTGGTGCTTGCTGTATAATAATGACAATAGTTGTCTGTAGGGTAGACATGCTACAATATATATATTGCGTTAGATGATACGCACCTTGATTGTGTAGACAACGGAATCCTAATTTCAAATCAGTTCCAAGTAGCCTCGATTCGCTCGTAGTGTCATTGGTGCTTGCTGTATAATAATGACAATAGTTGTCTGTAGGGTAGACATGCTACAATATATATATTGCGTTAGATGATACGCACCTTGATTGTGTAGATAACGGAATGCTAATTTCAAATCAGCTCCAAGTAGCCTCGATTCGCTCGTAGTGTCATTGGTGCTTGCCGTATACTAATTACAATAGTTGTCTGTAGGGTAGACATGCTACAATATATATATTGCGTTAGATGATACGCACCTTGATTGTGTAGATAACAGAATGCTAATTTCAAATCAGCTACAAGTAGCCTCGATTCGCTCGTAGTGTCATTGGTGCTTGCTGTATAATAATGACAATAGTTGTCTGTAGGGTAGACATGCTACAATATATATATTGCGTTAGATGATACGCACCTTGATTGTGTAGACAACGGAATGCTAATTTCAAATCAGCTCCAAGTAGCCTCGATTCGCTCGTAGTGTCATTGGTGCTTGCTGTATAATAATGACAATAGTTGTCAGTAGGGTAGACATGCTACAATATATATATTGCGTTAGATGATACGCACCTTGATTGTGTAGACAACGGAATGCTAATTTCAAATCAGCTCCAAGTAGCCTCGATTCGCTCGTAGTGTCATTATTGCTTGCTGTATAATAATGACAATATTTGTCTGTCGGGTAGACATGCTATAATATATATATTGCGTTAGATGATACGCACCTTGATTGTGTAGACAACGGAATGCTAATTTCAAATCAGCTCCAAGTAGCCTCGATTCGCTCGTAGTGTCATTGGTGCTTGCTGTGTAATAATGACAATAGTTGTCTGTAGGGTAGACATGCTACAATATATATATATTGCGTTAGATGATACGCACCTTGATTGTGTAGACAACGGAATGCTAATTTCAAATCAGCTCCAAGTAGCCTCGATTCGCTCGTAGTGTCATTGGTGCTTGCTGTATAATAATGACAATAGTTGTCTGTAGGGTAGACATGCTACAATATATATATTGCGTTAGATGATACGCACTTTGATTGTGTAGATGACGGAATGCAAATTTCTAATCAGCTCCAAGTAGCCTCGATTCGCTCGTAGTGTCATTGGTGCTTGCTGTATAATAATGACAATAGTTGTCTCTAGGGTAGACATGCTACAATATATATATTGCGTTAGATGATTCGCACCTTGATTGTGTAGACAACGGAATGCTAATTTCAAATCAGCTCCAAGTAGCCTCGATTCGCTCGTAGTGTCATTGGTGCTTGCTGTATAATAATGACAATAGTTGTCTGTAGGGTAGACATGCTACAATATATATATTGCGTTAGATGATACGCACCTTGATTGTGTAGATAACGGAATGCTAATTTCAAATCAGCTCCAAGTAGCCTCGATTCGCTCGTAGTGTCATTGGTGCTTGCTGTATAATAATGACAATAGTTGTCAGTAGGGTAGACATGCTACAATATATATATTGCGTTAGATGATACGCACTTTGATTGTGTAGATGACGGAATGCAAATTTCTAATCAGCTCCAAGTAGCCTCGATTCGCTCGTAGTGTCATTGGTGCTTGCTGTATAATAATGACAATAGTTGTCTCTAGGGTAGACATGCTACAATATATATATTGCGTTAGATGATTCGCACCTTGATTGTGTAGACAACGGAATGCTAATTTCAAATCAGCTCCAAGTAGCCTCGATTCGCTCGTAGTGTCATTGGTGCTTGCTGTATAATAATGACAATAGTTGTCTGTAGGGTAGACATGCTACAATATATATATTGCGTTAGATGATACGCACCTTGATTGTGTAGATAACGGAATGCTAATTTCAAATCAGCTCCAAGTAGCCTCGATTCGCTCGTAGTGTCATTGGTGCTTGCTGTATAATAATGACAATAGTTGTCTATAGGGTAGACATGCTACAATATATATATTGCGTTAGATGATACGCACCTTGATTGTGTAGACAACGGAATGCTAACTTCAAATCAGCTCCAAGTAGCCTCGATTCGCTCGTAGTGTCATTGGTGCTTGCTGTATAATAATGACAATAGTTGTCTGTAGGGTAGACATGCTACAATATATATATTGCGTTAGATGATACGCACCTTGATTGTGTAGACAACGGAATGCTAACTTCAAAACGCTGAAGCTGCTTTCTTTAAACTATGATACTTGTTTAATATTCACCGCGGAGCAGCATAGAAAATATAATTGTGTATGGGTGACTCCATGTCAACTCAACCGAAAGAAAATACCTCGAGTGGTCAAATCGGTAATCTGGTGGCCCACAATGAAAAATCTGTACACTCAACAAATTATTGTAGTCGGGCCGGCCCACCTTCCAATGTTTGCAAAGTTTTAGTATATACTTCACTTAAAAAATGTACATTTTTAGCAAGTGAGCCTCTCAAGGCAAAGTAGACGGGTTCGATCCCCGTACCCGGTAAGGTCAAGTTATTTTTTTTTGTTAAGAAGTCGACCCTAGCTACTTAATATAAATATTAATTGCATTTCTAGATGCTTGGGAGCGCTAGTGAGCTAATTTAAAAAAAGTTAGGGACATAGGCGAGGGGTGGGATGAACATTTAAAGTAAGGTTTAGAGGGAGAGCGGAAACTTATTGAGGTTTAGAGGGAGAGAGGAAACTTATTGAGATGGGGAAGTGATTCAAGTACAGGTGAGGAGGAGGGGAGAGGCCGAGGAGGGGAGGGTGGTGGGAGAGGTGGGGGAGTGGGTGTAATCTATATAGTGACGAGCATGAATGGATTATAAGGATTGCTCTGCGCCTGGATACGTTCATCAGATTTAGTATAAATGTATGATGACGTAATAGCGATCTTGCTGGAGAGCCTTGCCCCATTTCAACATCTCTCCTATTAGATGGGAGGGCGTGCTCATTGGGGAAGTACATAGCCAGTGTGTGTTCAACTCAGGGTGTGTCGTGAGGCTCTTATGACATACCTCTTCTTGCTCCATTTCAACATACCTCCTATTAGATGGGAGGGCGTGCTCATTGGGGAAGTACATAGCCAGTGTGTGTTCAACTCAGGGTGTGTCGTGAGGCTCTTTCGACATACCTCTTCTTGCCCCATTTCAACATACCTCCTATTAGATGGGAGGGCGTGCTTATTGGGGAAGTACATAGCCAGTGTGTGTTCAACTCAGGATGTGTCGTGAGGCTCTTTCGACATACCTCTTCTTATATGACCGAGGCTGTACAGTACTTGACATACTTCTTACAATAGGAGGCTATTACATAACTGACCGGGCACGGGTGGCAGCTGTTTTCGACATAATTATATAACCAAGGCCATCTAATGTTGTGAGAGCTGGCTGCTGGCGCGGCCGCCATCTTGCCCACTTGCTTCTATGCCAGAACCGCCTTTCTCCCCCTACTCTTGTTCATCGTTTTTTTGATAATTTTTGTTCAATTGCACGTTTATTGAGGCTTTTAATTCGTATGAAAGATCTTGTTCTAACAAAACAAAGAACCACAAAATCTTCAATTTCCGGATATTTACAATTAATCCTTTCCTTCAAAGTTTGAAAAACATTCTTAGATTTATTCACAATAATTACCGTAAAACAAATCAAATTCCTTCTCCATTCCCTTAACAACATTCAAAAAATTGTCATTTGGAACCATAAGCCATCCCCGTGATAATTTATGCAGCCAAGAAGTTTTTAATGATTTGTTCATGTCTTTTGAGAAAGAACCATACAAAGGTGCTATTTCTGGAAATTGTTTTCTAATGCGGAACACTAAGTAACCCGCAAGCATTTCAGTTAAATCACCGTCTTCTTTCAAGCTTTCTTCAGTTTGATCACTGATTTGCGGAAGAAGACCATCTAGGGATAATGCCAATTTTTCATCTTCTTGGATATCTTCTTCTCCGATGAATGCTGATGTGTTTTGCGATGATGATGGTCCCCCTTCGCTCTTGTAGTCCCTTCCGTCGGTAGGATTGATGTCTGATGAGTGAGACATAAAACCCTGGCACTCAGATTTTCGGCTTCTTTATCAACTTGGAAATTTCGGCTATTGAATACTATGTAGATGGGCGTTCCGGCTCAGCATCATAGACTTGATCCTTTGACATACAGTGTTCGGCAGAGGGTGGTCATAAAACCTTCCTAGCCCACGTAGTTGAGAAAAATAACTCTCAATTACATCTTGAATGCATCTTGAAGCTAGTACGTATGTATAGCCTTCTACTCTCAATTCATTATATAATCCACGGAGACTATTTATGGATATGAAAAGCCCCAGTTGGAAAGGGAGAAATTTATAGTTTCTGTCAGATTTTTTTGGAGCCTGTAAAAAGTTTTTCGAAGACTTCTTTGGTGACTAGCTTACCGCTTTCTAGTTCGTAGCCATTCTCCAATAAGTAATTTCGAAGTAACTTCAAAGCGTGGGCTACGTCACAAAACCACCATATTCTACGACGGTCACAGTGTGGGTTCTTTATCGATGGTGATTCTCTAGTTATTCCCAAATCACGCAAGAGCTTCCTATTAGAAGGGCCCATGTCACATGCAATTGCTCCAACTTTGAAATCAACACACTCAACAATTTCGGTAGTCTTATGGAGGAGCTCCTTGGTGATGGGTGTATCAAAATCAAAAAATACAGGCTGTATCGACTTGCCAACCAAGCTTCTAATAAGTACTACTTGAACGTTGTTGTGTAGGCCTCTCCACTTGCCAACCAAGCTTCTAATAAGTACTACTTGAATGTTGTTGTGTAGGCCTCTCCACTTGCCAACCAAGCTTCTAATAAGTACTACTTGAATGTTGTTGTGTAGGCCTCTCCACTTGCCAACCAAGCTTCTAATAAGTACTACTTGAATGTTGTTGTGTAGGCCTCTCCACTTGCCAACCAAGCTTCTAATGAGTACTACTTGAATGTTGTTGTGTAGGCCTCTCCACTTGCCAACCAAGCTTCTAATAAGTACTACTTGAATGTTGTTGTGTAGGCCTCTCCACTTGCCAAACAAGCTTCTAATAAGTACTACTTGAATGTTGTTGTGTAGGCCTCTCCACTTGCCAACCAAGCTTCTAATAAGTACTACTTGAATGTTGTTGTGTAGGCCTCTCCACTTGCCAACCAAGCTTCTAATAAGTACTACTTGAATGTTGTTGTGTAGGCCTCTCCACTTGCCAACCAAGCTTCTAATAAGTACTACTTGAATGTTGTTGTGTAGGCCTCTCCACTTGCCAACCAAGCTTCTAATAAGTACTACTTGAATGTTGTTGTGTAGGCCTCTCCACTTGCCAACCAAGCTTCTAATAAGTACTGCTTGAATGTTGTTGTGTAGGCCTCTCCACTTGCCAACCAAGCTTCTAATAAGTACTACTTGAATGTTGTTGTGTAGGCCTCTCCACTTGCCAACCAAGCTTCTAATAAGTACTACTTGAATGTTGTTGTGTAGGCCTCTCCACTTGCCAACCAAGCTTCTAATAAGTACTACTTGAATGTTGTTGTGTAGGCCTCTCCACTTGCCAACCAAGCTTCTAATAAGTACTACTTGAATGTTGTTGTGTAGGCCTCTCCACTTGCCAACCAAGCTTCTAATAAGTACTGCTTGAATGTTGTTGTGTAGGCCTCTCCACTTGCCAACCAAGCTTCTAATAAGTACTACTTGAATGTTGTTGTGTAGGCCTCTCCACTTGCCAACCAAGCTTCTAATAAGTACTACTTGAATGTTGTTGTGTAGGCCTCTCCACTTGCCAACCAAGCTTCTAATAAGTACTACTTGAATGTTGTTGTGTAGGCCTCTCCACTTGCCAACCAAGCTTCTAATAAGTACTACTTGAATGTTGTTGTGTAGGCCTCTCCACTTGCCAACCAAGCTTCTAATAAGTACTACTTGAATGTTGTTGTGTAGGCCTCTCCACTTGCCAACCAAGCTTCTAATAAGTACTACTTGAATATTGCTGTGTAGGCCTCTCCACTTGCCAACCAAGCTTCTAATAAGTACTACTTGAATGTTGTTGTGTAGGCCTCTCCACTTGCCAACCAAGCTTCTAATAAGTACTACTTGAATGTTGTTGTGTAGGCCTCTCCACTTGCCAATCAAGCTTCTAATGAGTACTACTTGAATGTTGTTGTGTAGGCCTCTCCACTTGCCAACCAAGCTTCTAATAAGTACTACTTGAATGTTGTTGTGTAGGCCTCTCCACTTGCCAACCAAGCTTCTAATAAGTACTACTTGAATGTTGTTGTGTAGGCCTCTCCACTTGCCAACCAAGCTTCTAATAAGTACTACTTGAATGTTGTTGTGTAGGCCTCTCCACTTGCCAACCAAGCTTCTAATAAGTACTACTTGAATGTTGTTGTGTAGGCCTCTCCACTTGCCAACCAAGCTTCTAATAAGTACTACTTGAATGTTGTTGTGTGGGCCTCTCCACTTGCCAACCAAGCTTCTAATAAGTACTACTTGAATGTTGTTGTGTAGGCCTTTCCACTTGCCAACCAAGCTTCTAATAAGTACTACTTGAACGTTGTTGTGTAGGCCTCTCCACTTGCCAACCAAGCTTCTAATAAGTACTACTTGAACGTTGTTGTGTAGGCCTCTCCACTTGCCAACCAAGCTTCTAATAAGTACTACTTGAATGTTGTTGTGTAGGCCTCTCCACTTGCCAACCAAGCTTCTAATAAGTACTACTTGAATGTTGTTGTGTGGGCCTCTCCACTTGCCAACCAAGCTTCTAATAAGTACTACTTGAATGTTGTTGTGTAGGCCTCTCCACTTGCCAACCAAGCTTCTAATAAGTACTACTTGAATGTTGTTGTGTAGGCCTCTCCACTTGCCAACCAAGCTTCTAATAAGTACTACTTGAATGTTGTTGTGTAGGCCTCTCCACTTGCCAACCAAGCTTCTAATAAGTACTACTTGAATGTTGTTGTGTAGGCCTCTCCACTTGCCAACCAAGCTTCTAATAAGTACTACTTGAATGTTGTTGTGTAGGCCTCTCCACTTGCCAACCAAGCTTCTAATAAGTACTACTTGAATGTTGTTGTGTAGGCCTCTCCACTTGCCAACCAAGCTTCTAATAAGTACTACTTGAATGTTGTTGTGTGGGCCTCTCCACTTGCCAACCAAGCTTCTAATAAGTACTACTTGAATGTTGTTGTGTAGGCCTCTCCACTTGCCAACCAAGCTTCTAATAAGTACTACTTGAATGTTGTTGTGTAGGCCTCTCCACTTGCCAACCAAGCTTCTAATAAGTACTACTTGAATGTTGTTGTGTAGGCCTCTCCACTTGCCAACCAAGCTTCTAATAAGTACTACTTGAATGTTGTTGTGTAGGCCTCTCCACTTGCCAACCAAGCTTCTAATAAGTACTACTTGAATGTTGTTGTGTAGGCCTCTCCACTTGCCAACCAAGCTTCTAATAAGTACTACTTGAATGTTGTTGTGTAGGCCTCTCCACTTGCCAACCAAGCTTCTAATAAGTACTACTTGAACGTTGTTGTGTAGGCCTCTCCACTTGCCAACCAAGCTTCTAATAAGTACTACTTGAATGTTGTTGTGTAGGCCTCTCCACTTGCCAACCAAGCTTCTAATAAGTACTACTTGAATGTTGTTGTGTGGGCCTCTCCACTTGCCAACCAAGCTTCTAATAAGTACTACTTGAATGTTGTTGTGTAGGCCTCTCCACTTGCCAACCAAGCTTCTAATAAGTACTACTTGAATGTTGTTGTGTAGGCCTCTCCACTTGCCAACCAAGCTTCTAATAAGTACTACTTGAATGTTGTTGTGTAGGCCTCTCCACTTGCCAACCAAGCTTCTAATAAGTACTACTTGAATGTTGTTGTGTAGGCCTCTCCACTTGCCAACCAAGCTTCTAATAAGTACTACTTGAATGTTGTTGTGTAGGCCTCTCCACTTGCCAACCAAGCTTCTAATAAGTACTACTTGAATGTTGTTGTGTAGGCCTCTCCACTTGCCAACCAAGCTTCTAATAAGTACTACTTGAATGTTGTTGTGTAGGCCTCTCCACTTGCCAACCAAGCTTCTAATGAGTACTACTTGAATGTTGTTGTGTAGGCCTCTCCACTTGCCAACCAAGCTTCTAATGAGTACTACTTGAATGTTGTTGTGTAGGCCTCTCCACTTGCCAACCAAGCTTCTAATGAGTACTACTTGAATGTTGTTGTGTAGGCCTCTCCACTTGCCAACCAAGCTTCTAATAAGTACTGCTTGAATGTTGTTGTGTAGGCCTCTCCACTTGCCAACCAAGCTTCTAATAAGTACTGCTTGAATGTTGTTGTGTAGGCCTCTCCACTTGCCAACCAAGCTTCTAATAAGTACTACTTGAATGTTGTTGTGTAGGCCTCTCCACTTGCCAACCAAGCTTCTAATAAGTACTACTTGAATGTTGTTGTGTAGGCCTCTCCACTTGCCAACCAAGCTTCTAATAAGTACTACTTGAATGTTGTTGTGTAGGCCTCTCCACTTGCCAACCAAGCTTCTAATAAGTACTACTTGAATGTTGTTGTGTAGGCCTCTCCACTTGCCAACCAAGCTTCTAATAAGTACTACTTGAATGTTGTTGTGTAGGCCTCTCCACTTGCCAACCAAGCTTCTAATAAGTACTACTTGAATGTTGTTGTGTAGGCCTCTCCACTTGCCAACCAAGCTTCTAATAAGTACTACTTGAATGTTGTTGTGTAGGCCTCTCCACTTGCCAACCAAGCTTCTAATAAGTTCTACTTGAATGTTGTTGTGTAGGCCTCTCCACTTGCCAACCAAGCTTCTAATGAGTACTACTTGAATGTTGTTGTGTAGGCCTCTCCACTTGCCAACCAAGCTTCTAATAAGTACTACTTGAATGTTGTTGTGTAGGCCTCTCCACTTGCCAAACAAGCTTCTAATAAGTACTACTTGAATGTTGTTGTGTAGGCCTCTCCACTTGCCAACCAAGCTTCTAATAAGTACTGCTTGAATGTTGTTGTGTAGGCCTCTCCACTTGCCAACCAAGCTTCTAATAAGTACTACTTGAATGTTGTTGTGTAGGCCTCTCCACTTGCCAACCAAGCTTCTAATAAGTACTACTTGAATGTTGTTGTGTAGGCCTCTCCACTTGCCAACCAAGCTTCTAATAAGTACTACTTGAATGTTGTTGTGTAGGCCTCTCCACTTGCCAACCAAGCTTCTAATAAGTACTACTTGAATGTTGTTGTGTAGGCCTCTCCACTTGCCAACCAAGCTTCTAATAAGTACTACTTGAATGTTGTTGTGTAGGCCTCTCCACTTGCCAACCAAGCTTCTAATAAGTACTACTTGAATGTTGTTGTGTAGGCCTCTCCACTTGCCAACCAAGCTTCTAATAAGTACTACTTGAATGTTGTTGTGTAGGCCTCTCCACTTGCCAACCAAGCTTCTAATAAGTACTACTTGAATGTTGTTGTGTAGGCCTCTCCACTTGCCAACCAAGCTTCTAATAAGTACTACTTGAATGTTGTTGTGTAGGCCTCTCCACTTGCCAACCAAGCTTCTAATAAGTACTACTTGAATGTTGTTGTGTAGGCCTCTCCACTTGCCAACCAAGCTTCTAATAAGTACTACTTGAATGTTGTTGTGTGGGCCTCTCCACTTGCCAACCAAGCTTCTAATAAGTACTACTTGAATGTTGTTGTGTAGGCCTCTCCACTTGCCAACCAAGCTTCTAATAAGTACTACTTGAATGTTGTTGTGTAGGCCTCTCCACTTGCCAACCAAGCTTCTAATAAGTACTACTTGAATGTTGTTGTGTAGGCCTCTCCACTTGCCAACCAAGCTTCTTATAAGTACTACTTGAATGTTGTTGTGTAGGCCTCTCCACTTGCCAACCAAGCTTCTAATAAGTACTACTTGAATGTTGTTGTGTAGGCCTCTCCACTTGCCAACCAAGCTTCTAATAAGTACTACTTGAATGTTGTTGTGTAGGCCTCTCCACTTGCCAACCAAGCTTCTAATAAGTACTACTTGAATGTTGTTGTGTAGGCCTCTCCACTTGCCAACCAAGCTTCTAATAAGTACTACTTGAATGTTGTTGTGTAGGCCTCTCCACTTGCCAACCAAGCTTCTAATGAGTACTACTTGAATGTTGTTGTGTAGGCCTCTCCACTTGCCAACCAAGCTTCTAATAAGTACTACTTGAATGTTGTTGTGTAGGCCTCTCCACTTGCCAAACAAGCTTCTAATAAGTACTACTTGAATGTTGTTGTGTAGGCCTCTCCACTTGCCAACCAAGCTTCTAATAAGTACTACTTGAATGTTGTTGTGTAGGCCTCTCCACTTGCCAACCAAGCTTCTAATAAGTACTACTTGAATGTTGTTGTGTAGGCCTCTCCACTTGCCAACCAAGCTTCTAATAAGTACTACTTGAATGTTGTTGTGTAGGCCTCTCCACTTGCCAACCAAGCTTCTAATAAGTACTACTTGAATGTTGTTGTGTAGGCCTCTCCACTTGCCAACCAAGCTTCTAATAAGTACTACTTGAATGTTGTTGTGTAGGCCTCTCCACTTGCCAACCAAGCTTCTAATAAGTACTACTTGAATGTTGTTGTGTAGGCCTCTCCACTTGCCAACCAAGCTTCTAATGAGTACTACTTGAATGTTGTTGTGTAGGCCTCTCCACTTGCCAACCAAGCTTCTAATAAGTACTACTTGAATGTTGTTGTGTGGGCCTCTCCACTTGCCAACCAAGCTTCTAATAAGTACTACTTGAATGTTGTTGTGTAGGCCTTTCCACTTGCCAACCAAGCTTCTAATAAGTACTACTTGAATGTTGTTGTGTAGGCCTCTCCACTTGCCAACCAAGCTTCTAATAAGTACTACTTGAACGTTGTTGTGTAGGCCTCTCCACTTGCCAACCAAGCTTCTAATAAGTACTACTTGAATGTTGTTGTGTAGGCCTCTCCACTTGCCAACCAAGCTTCTAATAAGTACTACTTGAATGTTGTTGTGTAGGCCTCTCCACTTGCCAACCAAGCTTCTAATAAGTACTACTTGAATGTTGTTGTGTGGGCCTCTCCACTTGCCAACCAAGCTTCTAATAAGTACTACTTGAATGTTGTTGTGTAGGCCTTTCCACTTGCCAACCAAGCTTCTAATAAGTACTACTTGAATGTTGTTGTGTAGGCCTCTCCACTTGTCAACCAAGCTTCTAATGAGTACTACTTGAATGTTGTTCTGTAGGCCTCTCCACTTGCCAACCAAGCTTCTAATAAGTACTACTTGAATGTTGTTGTGTAGGCCTCTCCACTTGCCAACCAAGCTTCTAATAAGTACTACTTGAATGTTGTTGTGTAGGCCTCTCCACTTGCCAACCAAGCTTCTAATAAGTACTACTTGAATGTTGTTGTGTAGGCCTCTCCACTTGCCAACCAAGCTTCTAATAAGTACTACTTGAACGTTGTTGTGTAGGCCTCTCCACTTGCCAACCAAGCTTCTAATAAGTACTACTTGAACGTTGTTGTGTAGGCCTCTCCACTTGCCAACCAAGCTTCTAATAAGTACTACTTGAATGTTGTTGTGTGGGCCTCTCCACTTGCCAACCAAGCTTCTAATAAGTACTACTTGAATGTTGTTGTGTAGGCCTCTCCACTTGCCAACCAAGCTTCTAATAAGTACTACTTGAATGTTGTTGTGTAGGCCTCTCCACTTGCCAACCAAGCTTCTAATAAGTACTACTTGAATGTTGTTGTGTAGGCCTCTCCACTTGCCAACCAAGCTTCTAATAAGTACTACTTGAATGTTGTTGTGTAGGCCTCTCCACTTGCCAACCAAGCTTCTAATAAGTACTACTTGAATGTTGTTGTGTAGGCCTCTCCACTTGCCAACCAAGCTTCTAATAAGTACTACTTGAATGTTGTTGTGTAGGCCTCTCCACTTGCCAACCAAGCTTCTAATAAGTACTACTTGAATGTTGTTGTGTGGGCCTCTCCACTTGCCAACCAAGCTTCTAATAAGTACTACTTGAACGTTGTTGTGTAGGCCTCTCCACTTGCCAACCAAGCTTCTAATAAGTACTACTTGAATGTTGTTGTGTAGGCCTCTCCACTTGCCAACCAAGCTTCTAATAAGTACTACTTGAATGTTGTTGTGTAGGCCTCTCCACTTGCCAACCAAGCTTCTAATAAGTACTACTTGAATGTTGTTGTGTAGGCCTCTCCACTTGCCAACCAAGCTTCTAATAAGTACTACTTGAATGTTGTTGTGTAGGCCTCTCCACTTGCCAACCAAGCTTCTAATAAGTACTACTTGAATGTTGTTGTGTAGGCCTCTCCACTTGCCAACCAAGCTTCTAATAAGTACTACTTGAATGTTGTTGTGTAGGCCTCTCCACTTGCCAACCAAGCTTCTAATAAGTACTACTTGAATGTTGTTGTGTAGGCCTCTCCACTTGCCAACCAAGCTTCTAATAAGTACTACTTGAATGTTGTTGTGTAGGCCTCTCCACTTGCCAACCAAGCTTCTAATAAGTACTACTTGAATGTTGTTGTGTAGGCCTCTCCACTTGCCAACCAAGCTTCTAATAAGTACTACTTGAACGTTGTTGTGTAGGCCTCTCCACTTGCCAACCAAGCTTCTAATAAGTACTACTTGAATGTTGTTGTGTAGGCCTCTCCACTTGCCAACCAAGCTTCTAATAAGTACTACTTGAATGTTGTTGTGTGGGCCTCTCCACTTGCCAACCAAGCTTCTAATAAGTACTACTTGAATGTTGTTGTGTGGGCCTCTCCACTTGCCAACCAAGCTTCTAATAAGTACTACTTGAATGTTGTTGTGTAGGCCTCTCCACTTGCCAACCAAGCTTCTAATAAGTACTACTTGAATGTTGTTGTGTAGGCCTCTCCACTTGCCAACCAAGCTTCTAATAAGTACTACTTGAATGTTGTTGTGTAGGCCTCTCCACTTGCCAACCAAGCTTCTAATAAGTACTACTTGAATGTTGTTGTGTAGGCCTCTCCACTTGCCAACCAAGCTTCTAATAAGTACTACTTGAATGTTGTTGTGTGGGCCTCTCCACTTGCCAACCAAGCTTCTAATAAGTACTACTTGAATGTTGTTGTGTGGGCCTCTCCACTTGCCAACCAAGCTTCTAATAAGTACTACTTGAATGTTGTTGTGTAGGCCTCTCCACTTGCCAACCAAGCTTCTAATAAGTACTACTTGAATGTTGTTGTGTAGGCCTCTCCACTTGCCAACCAAGCTTCTAATAAGTACTACTTGAATGTTGTTGTGTAGGCCTCTCCACTTGCCAACCAAGCTTCTAATAAGTACTACTTGAATGTTGTTGTGTAGGCCTCTCCACTTGCCAACCAAGCTTCTAATAAGTACTACTTGAATGTTGTTGTGTGGGCCTCTCCACTTGCCAACCAAGCTTCTAATAAGTACTACTTGAATGTTGTTGTGTAGGCCTCTCCACTTGCCAACCAAGCTTCTAATAAGTACTACTTGAATGTTGTTGTGTAGGCCTCTCCACTTGCCAACCAAGCTTCTAATAAGTACTACTTGAATGTTGTTGTGTAGGCTTCTCCACTTGCCAACCAAGCTTCTAATAAGTACTACTTGAACGTTGTTGTGTAGGCCTCTCCACTTGCCAACCAAGCTTCTAATAAGTACTACTTGAATGTTGTTGTGTAGGCCTCTCCACTTGCCAACCAAGCTTCTAATAAGTACTACTTGAATGTTGTTGTGTAGGCCTCTCCACTTGCCAACCAAGCTTCTAATAAGTACTACTTGAATGTTGTTGTGTGGGCCTCTCCACTTGCCAACCAAGCTTCTAATAAGTACTACTTGAACGTTGTTGTGTAGGCCTCTCCACTTGCCAACCAAGCTTCTAATAAGTACTACTTGAATGTTGTTGTGTAGGCCTCTCCACTTGCCAACCAAGCTTCTAATAAGTACTACTTGAATGTTGTTGTGTGGGCCTCTCCACTTGCCAACCAAGCTTCTAATAAGTACTACTTGAATGTTGTTGTGTAGGCCTCTCCACTTGCCAACCAAGCTTCTAATAAGTACTACTTGAACGTTGTTGTGTAGGCCTCTCCACTTGCCAACCAAGCTTCTAATAAGTACTACTTGAATGTTGTTGTGTAGGCCTCTCCACTTGCCAACCAAGCTTCTAATAAGTACTACTTGAATGTTGTTGTGTAGGCCTCTCCACTTGCCAACCAAGCTTCTAATAAGTACTACTTGAATGTTGTTGTGTAGGCCTCTCAACTTGCCAACCAAGCTTCTAATAAGTACTACTTGAATGTTGTTGTGTAGGCCTCTCCACTTGCCAACCAAGCTTCTAATAAGTACTACTTGAATGTTGTTGTGTAGGCCTCTCCACTTGCCAACCAAGCTTCTAATAAGTACTACTTGAATGTTGTTGTGTGGGCCTCTCCACTTGCCAACCAAGCTTCTAATAAGTACTACTTGAACGTTGTTGTGTAGGCCTCTCCACTTGCCAACCAAGCTTCTAATAAGTACTACTTGAATGTTGTTGTGTAGGCCTCTCCACTTGCCAACCAAGCTTCTAATAAGTACTACTTGAACGTTGTTGTGTAGGCCTCTCCACTTGCCAACCAAGCTTCTAATAAGTACTACTTGAATGTTGTTGTGTAGGCCTCTCCACTTGCCAACCAAGCTTCTAATAAGTACTACTTGAATGTTGTTGTGTAGGCCTCTCCACTTGCCAACCAAGCTTCTAATAAGTACTACTTGAACGTTGTTGTGTAGGCCTCTCCACTTGCCAACCAAGCTTCTAATAAGTACTACTTGAATGTTGTTGTGTAGGCCTCTCCACTTGCCAACCAAGCTTCTAATAAGTACTACTTGAATGTTGTTGTGTGGGCCTCTCCACTTGCCAACCAAGCTTCTAATAAGTACTACTTGAATGTTGTTGTGTGGGCCTCTCCACTTGCCAACCAAGCTTCTAATAAGTACTACTTGAATGTTGTTGTGTAGGCCTCTCCACTTGCCAACCAAGCTTCTAATAAGTACTACTTGAATGTTGTTGTGTAGGCCTCTCCACTTGCCAACCAAGCTTCTAATAAGTACTACTTGAACGTTGTTGTGTAGGCCTCTCCACTTGCCAACCAAGCTTCTAATAAGTACTACTTGAATGTTGTTGTGTAGGCCTCTCCACTTGCCAACCAAGCTTCTAATAAGTACTACTTGAATGTTGTTGTGTAGGCCTCTCCACTTGCCAACCAAGCTTCTAATAAGTACTACTTGAATGTTGTTGTGTAGGCTTCTCCACTTGCCAACCAAGCTTCTAATAAGTACTACTTGAACGTTGTTGTGTAGGCCTCTCCACTTGCCAACCAAGCTTCTAATAAGTACTACTTGAATGTTGTTGTGTAGGCCTCTCCACTTGCCAACCAAGCTTCTAATAAGTACTACTTGAATGTTGTTGTGTAGGCCTCTCCACTTGCCAACCAAGCTTCTAATATGTACTACTTGAATGTTGTTGTGTAGGCCTCTCCACTTGCCAACCAAGCTTCTAATAAGTACTACTTGAATGTTGTTGTGTAGGCCTCTCCACTTGCCAACCAAGCTTCTAATAAGTACTACTTGAACGTTGTTGTGTAGGCCTCTCCACTTGCCAACCAAGCTTCTAATAAGTACTACTTGAATGTTGTTGTGTAGGCCTCTCCACTTGCCAACCAAGCTTCTAATAAGTACTACTTGAATGTTGTTGTGTAGGCCTCTCCACTTGCCAACCAAGCTTCTAATAAGTACTACTTGAATGTTGTTGTGTAGGCCTCTCCACTTGCCAACCAAGCTTCTAATAAGTACTACTTGAACGTTGTTGTGTAGGCCTCTCCACTTGCCAACCAAGCTTCTAATAAGTACTACTTGAATGTTGTTGTGTAGGCCTCTCCACTTGCCAACCAAGCTTCTAATAAGTACTACTTGAATGTTGTTGTGTAGGCCTCTCCACTTGCCAACCAAGCTTCTAATAAGTACTACTTGAATGTTGTTGTGTAGGCCTCTCAACTTGCCAACCAAGCTTCTAATAAGTACTACTTGAATGTTGTTGTGTAGGCCTCTCCACTTGCCAACCAAGCTTCTAATAAGTACTACTTGAATGTTGTTGTGTAGGCCTCTCCACTTGCCAACCAAGCTTCTAATAAGTACTACTTGAATGTTGTTGTGTGGGCCTCTCCACTTGCCAACCAAGCTTCTAATAAGTACTACTTGAACGTTGTTGTGTAGGCCTCTCCACTTGCCAACCAAGCTTCTAATAAGTACTACTTGAACGTTGTTGTGTAGGCCTCTCCACTTGCCAACCAAGCTTCTAATAAGTACTACTTGAATGTTGTTGTGTAGGCCTCTCCACTTGCCAACCAAGCTTCTAATAAGTACTACTTGAACGTTGTTGTGTAGGCCTCTCCACTTGCCAACCAAGCTTCTAATAAGTACTACTTGAATGTTGTTGTGTAGGCCTCTCCACTTGCCAACCAAGCTTCTAATAAGTACTACTTGAATGTTGTTGTGTAGGCCTCTCCACTTGCCAACCAAGCTTCTAATAAGTACTACTTGAATGTTGTTGTGTAGGCCTCTCCACTTGCCAACCAAGCTTCTAATAAGTACTACTTGAATGTTGTTGTGTAGGCCTCTCCACTTGCCAACCAAGCTTCTAATAAGTACTACTTGAATGTTGTTGTGTAGGCCTCTCCACTTGCCAACCAAGCTTCTAATAAGTACTACTTGAATGTTGTTGTGTAGGCCTCTCCACTTGCCAACCAAGCTTCTAATAAGTACTACTTGAATGTTGTTGTGTAGGCCTCTCCACTTGCCAACCAAGCTTCTAATAAGTACTACTTGAATGTTGTTGTGTAGGCCTCTCACTTGCCAACCAAGCTTCTAATAAGTACTACTTGAATGTTGTTGTGTAGGCCTCTCCACTTGCCAACCAAGCTTCTAATAAGTACTACTTGAATGTTGTTGTGTAGGCCTCTCCACTTGCCAACCAAGCTTCTAATAAGTACTACTTGAATGTTGTTGTGTAGGCCTCTCCACTTGCCAACCAAGCTTCTAATAAGTACTACTTGAATGTTGTTGTGTAGGCCTCTCCACTTGCCAACCAAGCTTCTAATAAGTACTACTTGAATGTTGTTGTGTAGGCCTCTCCACTTGCCAACCAAGCTTCTAATAAGTACTACTTGAATGTTGTTGTGTAGGCCTCTCCACTTGCCAACCAAGCTTCTAATAAGTACTACTTGAATGTTGTTGTGTAGGCCTCTCCACTTGCCAACCAAGCTTCTAATAAGTACTACTTGAATGTTGTTGTGTAGGCCTCTCCACTTGCCAACCAAGCTTCTAATAAGTACTACTTGAATGTTGTTGTGTAGGCCTCTCCACTTGCCAACCAAGCTTCTAATAAGTACTACTTGAATGTTGTTGTGTAGGCCTCTCCACTTGCCAACCAAGCTTCTAATAAGTACTACTTGAATGTTGTTGTGTAGGCCTCTCCACTTGCCAACCAAGCTTCTAATAAGTACTACTTGAATGTTGTTGTGTAGGCCTCTCCACTTGCCAACCAAGCTTCTAATAAGTACTACTTGAATGTTGTTGTGTAGGCCTCTCCACTTGCCAACCAAGCTTCTAATAAGTACTACTTGAATGTTGTTGTGTAGGCCTCTCCACTTGCCAACCAAGCTTCTAATAAGTACTACTTGAATGTTGTTGTGTAGGCCTCTCCACTTGCCAACCAAGCTTCTAATAAGTACTACTTGAATGTTGTTGTGTAGGCCTCTCCACTTGCCAACCAAGCTTCTAATAAGTACTACTTGAATGTTGTTGTGTAGGCCTCTCCACTTGCCAACCAAGCTTCTAATAAGTACTACTTGAATGTTGTTGTGTAGGCCTCTCCACTTGCCAACCAAGCTTCTAATAAGTACTACTTGAATGTTGTTGTGTAGGCCTCTCCACTTGCCAACCAAGCTTCTAATAAGTACTACTTGAATGTTGTTGTGTAGGCCTCTCCACTTGCCAACCAAGCTTCTAATAAGTACTACTTGAATGTTGTTGTGTAGGCCTCTCCACTTGCCAACCAAGCTTCTAATAAGTACTACTTGAATGTTGTTGTGTAGGCCTCTCCACTTGCCAACCAAGCTTCTAATAAGTACTACTTGAATGTTGTTGTGTAGGCCTCTCCACTTGCCAACCAAGCTTCTAATAAGTACTACTTGAATGTTGTTGTGTAGGCCTCTCCACTTGCCAACCAAGCTTCTAATAAGTACTACTTGAATGTTGTTGTGTAGGCCTCTCCACTTGCCAACCAAGCTTCTAATAAGTACTACTTGAATGTTGTTGTGTAGGCCTCTCCACTTGCCAACCAAGCTTCTAATAAGTACTACTTGAATGTTGTTGTGTAGGCCTCTCCACTTGCCAACCAAGCTTCTAATAAGTACTACTTGAATGTTGTTGTGTAGGCCTCTCCACTTGCCAACCAAGCTTCTAATAAGTACTACTTGAATGTTGTTGTGTAGGCCTCTCCACTTGCCAACCAAGCTTCTAATAAGTACTACTTGAATGTTGTTGTGTAGGCCTCTCCACTTGCCAACCAAGCTTCTAATAAGTACTACTTGAATGTTGTTGTGTAGGCCTCTCCACTTGCCAACCAAGCTTCTAATAAGTACTACTTGAATGTTGTTGTGTAGGCCTCTCCACTTGCCAACCAAGCTTCTAATAAGTACTACTTGAATGTTGTTGTGTAGGCCTCTCCACTTGCCAACCAAAGCTTCTAATAAGTACTACTTGAATGTTGTTGTGTAGCCTCTCCACTTGCCAACCAAGCTTCTAATAAGTACTACTTGAATGTTGTTG